>JAMKCH010030026.1:0-17105 GCA_023653785.1 Ophioderma brevispina
AGCATGATATTTTTCTTCCTGATTTTCCCACTACATACTGCATACAAGTATCATGAAAATCAGCCATTGCATTCCAGTCAGGGAAGTGAAGGTGTACCTTTTTGGGTGACAAGAACCAATGATAATGACATTGATTGGCCAGATGGAGTGAGAATGGAAATCTAAGCAGCTCTTTCAGCTATAGCTGGGTGACCCGCAAAAAGTACATTCCAAGTACATCTCAAGTACACTATGACTGATTGAAATGTACCTTTTTCATGAAAAGTACACTTACAGTACATTTCAAATACAGATCAAGTACTAAGCTTTGATTTTGTGTACTTGTGTTTATACTAGGGCAAAGAGACAGATACTTACCTCTATCAAAAACCTTCACCTCAGCAGCCTTAGAGACCTGCCTACCAAAGTTGTTTGATATGCTACACTGGTATTTTCCTTGTGATGTCTTCTGGATGTTGGGGAGGTGCAAGATGGTTGTTAATTTTGTCTCCTTGCCATCGCCTTTGTGCTTAAACACTTCTATTGTTGGGTTGGGTGCATCTTGCAATGACTGCAGCTCTTTGTATGTGGTTCCCTGCAGTGTATTGTAAATTGGTTGTTGTTAGGTCCATATACAGGGGGTGGAGGGCGGTCATAGCCTTAAAATTCCACAAAAGTTCCACTTTTGGTGATTTTTCTAAATAATAATAATGATAATAAATATTCATATGGTGCTCTAGAGAGAACACAATACCAAACAAAGCACTGTACAAAAACAAGTAGGTCTTAAACTTAACGCTAACAAATATTCTGGCATTTAGATGTTCTCTGATGTGATCTTATTCCATTTCTAATAAGTGGTGGCACCTTAGGGGTGCATGGGGGTATTTTCCTCCCTACATTTTATTTGCCCCCTCCAGTTTTCCCCAACCAGAAGAAAAATTGTTGATTTTTGGCAAAAATTTGGGGCCAAAAATCACCCAATTTTGGCAAAAAATACGATTTTGGTCCAAAATTGGGTAAAAATCTAAAATTCTGGATGTTTTCCCACCACAAAAAAAGAAGTCTGAAACTGCCACTGTTTCTAATTTTACTTGTTCATTCTTAGTTGACTTGACTTTAAATTTATTGAGAGAAAATGAAATGCCATTTGATGTTGCTCTAATTCATCAGTATCATGAAGCTTCAATTGACAATGTCAGCAAAAACAAATTGACAAAAAAACCCAAATATTTTAGCTGTCCATAAGGCCAGACCTGAGGCCCAGATCCCACTGGCCTATTGGTTAATATTGTATGGCCTGAAGACAATTACGCACATTGGAAAATGAAATGAGGCAAGGTCTTTCGGAATTTAACACAACCTTTCAAACTCAATCTGATGCACAAACTTACCTTGCCATCTTTTAACCAATTGAAGGTGTAAGGTAAATCCTCTTTTAAAGTAGCGGTGCACACTAAGGACACATTTTGACCAATCACACACAGCCAGGGTAACGCAGGATGACTTACAATGAAACGGTTGAATGTGGTCCATGTCTGGATCGTATTAACAAAAATACAACAAATGGTTTACTAATGTTTTTTTGGTCTTGGATATTCAACCCAATTTTAACAGGTGACAATTTTCTGTCAATGAGACTTCATACTTGGATCTAGTATACTACTAAAAAGAGATCTGCCTGTCTGTCGATCCTGGCATGCATTTTGTTATGCTTTGACATATGGGGCTGATATTTGGCATGAAGGTTAGGGAGACAGTCTACATTTGTTATCAGGGTTTCAGAGTGAACCATAAGGTCAAAGTCATCTAGCGTCAATTTGCGTAGAAATCTGTATGTCTGTCCGGCTATTTATTTTCGTTTATGCTTTGACATATGGGGGGCTGAATATTTGCATTAAAGGTAGAGGAGGACAGTCTACCATTTGTTTATCAGGGTTTGAAGTGACCCAAAAGGTCAAGGTCCAGCTAGAGGTCAATTTCTATAGAAATGGCCCATTACCCCACCAAATTTGTGTCAAAAAGACCCCTGACCTGAGTCAGGAATAGATCTGAGTCAAAGTTCAGCACATAGGTCAAAGGTCACACACAGGTGGAAAATGCACATTCAATAGGTCAAATGCTCATGGGGGTCTTTAAACCTGACATAATGGGACATAATTATTATACTCAACATTTTTGGATTTGGACATTATTCTAAATGTGAGGTTTCAAATGCATAACATCTCTCCTCTCCAGTAAAGACAGATTAAACCATTGGCAACATTCTGGTTTTTCCAATTAAAGTGCTGACTCAGAGATTTTCGAAATTATTGTTTTTTTTGTGTAATAATGAAAAAAATCGTCAACTAGAACTAAAGATAGTAACCTAACCTAAAATGCACAATTCCTAAATTTGACATGAATCGGATTTTTCGTTGATGTCAGTAGAAACCTTTATGTGTAGTATTACGGTGTCCCATAGGATACTGTGATATAACAAAAATTCCGATCCCCCCCCGGAATTTTATACAAAGTTTGTTGATTTTTTCCTTTCTATATAAGGAATTTCGATTTAAGTAGCAATTTCACACAGTGAGTAGTAATAAGACAAGCATATGTCATGCAAAAACACGATTTTTTTTGGAAATTGAGGGCCGCCCTCCGCAGGAATTCTTGAGTCGGCCTTTAATATGCATGCTATATTTTACCTATGGAATCACACCACTAATAACTAGGTGTAGCAAGACGTCAGAGCCAAGCAGTGTTTGCGTCCCAAATATGGCCCTTGCCTAAATGAAGAGTCATAAAATGTTGATTAGTTGGTGTCCTTAAATGCAATTTGAATTACCATAAGTGTTTTGACTGTAACAAACCATTTTGGGGGGTGGTAAATATTTTGTCTGTTGGCATTTTCTGTATAATTCTGAAGAGGGCTTTTGTGGGAACTGTCAATCTTCCATTTAGAAAAAAATTTTTCAACTATGCGTGGCGTGTTGAAAGAATGCAAATCTTCGATGCTCTGTAGCTCAAAAATCAATCGTCTTCCATCATATGACTTTTTTTTCGAATTGTTGAAGAGGTATGGTCCTAATCTTCGCAAAAAAATTCAGTTTTGAAATGACCCAGTCGCCTTATAGCCGATAAAACCGATGGTTGACCACGATAGGCACTTTGTACACAATTCCATATGGTAGTTATTTAGTGGTGTGATTCCTAATGCTCAAAACAGACCTACTCACCACATGTATATTACTATAAGTCAACATCTAATATGTTTACTCCACTGTATTTTTGGGTAGTGCACACTCAGCCTCTATTAAAAACTTCTGACCAAACTGCTTGATCCATTGTGGAACCACACTCCAACTGGTCAACGCAGAAACCATGTCAAGCAGATTCAGCAACCTGGGTAATGAAAAAGAGCAGCTTTGGTAAATCAATTGGAGTTTCTTAACCGATCCATCATGCGAAAACACTTTTTTCTGACATACTTATGATCCGGAACCTTAACATAATAAACTTTTCTATCCCCTGCTCATACGCCGAGCCCGCCCCTCACCAGCCCCCCAAATGAACTGACCTTTTTACAGGTCAATGGAGAATGACCCCAAATTCGCCCCCTCATACAATGCCTCGCACCCTTCTTCTGCCCCCGCCCCATTTGCAAAGGTCCTGTTATTTATGCCTCTTTGGTTCCACTGGATTCAACAGCCCCATGGACCCCCAAGTAATAACCTAAAAGATTTCTTGTCCAATTCTAGCCACTTTATAGTGCTTTTATCTTTCTAGAGCCAGTGACGTCAGGGTATTAAGCATATCCAGCATGAAACGCGGGCAGTGATTCAAAGCGGCTGACTAAACCCATTCCACGCGTATAAGCACGCCGATTCTCTGCAGAATGCCACACAAAACATCTGTCTGAATGCATTGACATCACGGACTCCAGGAAGATAAAATGAGTAATAGTGGATGATACTTTGTTCAAGTTGTCTTCTGAAAGTAATATGGCAATTTCTACCATGGAGTTTTTGAGTATGCATCAATTTCAAAAAATGCAGAACTCTAATGTCACTCCAAAATCATTCCTGCATGAAGGTGAATTGAATTCATATATACAAATTAACTTACAATTCTGAAAGTCCATGTATCATGCTTAAAGCATTGTTCTCATTGAAGCAAAGGATTTCCAGACAAATCTCTTTAAGAACAATACACAATTACTTAATAATTTTAAAAATAAAAAGTGTTTTTTTCTGTTGTTCATTGGTTCAATCTATCCACCTTGCTATCAAATGGACAGTGTTCTTCATAAAGGGCCTTTTGGTGAGCCAGGCCTCGTCGTCCTCCCCTCCCCCAACTTGCATGAAGAAATTTCCAGAATCTTTTCTGAGTAGGTCTCGAGACTTGCAAATATAGGGTATCAAATTCGACCTACACATCTGTCAGTTTCATATTAGGGTAAACATTTTTTTCAGGTAAATAGGGTATCAAAATAGTGGAATTGGTTAGAATATGATTTAATTGTTTCTATATACTTGAAAGTGGCTCAATTAGACTAAAAAGCAGGGTAAAATTTCCTGGTCTTGGGTCTTGGATAGGATAGGTGTCATTTGAACTGTAGTTCTCAGATGAGGTATGGAGTTGAACAAATCTATCTTGAACAAGGTATCTATTTCACCCATTTCCTTGGTCTCATATAGGGTCGCCTCCAAGAACTCTTGTACACATGGTAACCAGGCTCATGTGGAGGTTCACTCCCGGTTTCACTCCCTCCCCCTCCAATCCCCCGAAATGTACCAATGAATGATACTTACAAGTATTCCAATGTTGGCACATCAGAAAAGATTTCATATAGTGGGGATAGTTTCAATGGGTTAATGGAATAGGTTGAGATGTATCACTGAGATCGGTGGCCAAATACTTCTGGTCTGTCTCCTGGCCAGAATAAGGCATTGTGACTCAGGTCACTGCAAAAAGGGAAAAAAATATGTTCAAAGATGAACTTGTGCTTTACCTCGCAGAAAGAGGTCTTTAAGTGGGAGTATGCTGTGTATCTCGAATTTTCTTCTAGCTTGTAACCATATGTTTGTTAACATAAAGGTGCTTGATTAGAGTTCATCTTTTCATTCATTATCCACAAAGATACATGTTCCCTGAACAGGCTAACTTCTTTTTGTAAACTTTATTTTACACACATATACTCTGTGCATATTTTCATTTGTGTGGCCAAAATAATTTAAAAGGTGGCAATGAAATTTTGAGGCACCCAGATGATTAGTGTCATAATAGTGATTTCATATAGTTTTTACACTCCATGATCTCTTACCTTATATTGGCTACAAAAATGTCTTCAAGAGAGGAAAAGGGTCCATTTGACTTGCTATATTTCACTATAACACTAGGCTGAATTCGTATTTGCTGCTTCCTATACGAA
The DNA here is from genome assembly GCA_023653785.1 of Ophioderma brevispina. NCBI lineage: Eukaryota > Metazoa > Echinodermata > Ophiuroidea > Amphilepidida > Ophiodermatidae > Ophioderma > Ophioderma brevispina. The sequence continues at coordinate 5,396 of JAMKCH010030026.1, forward strand.
ATTATAATTTCACAACATTTTTGTAGCCCAAAGACACATTTCTCCCTTAACATAATCCTTTCAGATGGGATATTTTTTGATGGAAAGCTTTACATCGGGCAATCAGATTTTTCCTTTTTTTTTTTTTTATTTTTTTTTGTTTTTTTTTTTTTTTTGTTTTTTTTTTTTTTTTTTTTTGTTTTTCCTTTTTTTTTTATGTTTTTTTTTTTTTTTTTTGTTTTTTTTTTTTTTCCTTCACCTTTTTTTAGGGACACCTGTATTTTTGAAATCTCCCTGTTGGGCACCTTTACAGAAAATTAGGTCAAAAAAAGATTAGCTCAAAACCCTACTGGCATATGCATTTTTATTAGTAAAAAAAAGGCTCTGCTCTATGGCAAAATTATTTTTTATTGCTTTTTAGATGACTTTTTTTTGTTTTACCACTTTGAGGCAAATTGTCCTTTGTCTTTTCTTGTACCAGTTTTAAAAAACATCCTTGCAAACCATTTGAAAAAAGGAAAAGTTGGTAAAATGTAGTTTTTTTACAACTATAGGCCTTATAAACTTAAGTATCACCTCACAGTGCTTGAAGGGCTGAACAAACCATAGAAGGTTGCTCATCGTAATGTTTCCTTTTGATTTGACTCAACGAGAACTCGCAACAGCGATCAAATCTTCAAATGGTGCCCGCATCCTGTTGTAGAGGCTATACTTTGTAAGGACAAAGTCCAGTGTTTCCAGAAATTCACAGTTCCTCCAAGGTTGTCGTCAGTATCATCTCGTTGTGGGCTGACCTTTAGGGTACGGAGCATGGGCAGAGAATCATACAACCAACCTGGCTAGATATGATTATCTGGTTCCATCAAGTTCCAATTGGTGCAGATTATCAAGCGCCATAGAAAGCACCGGTCGGTCAACCTGAGAGATCTGTTTGTGGTCCAAATTCAAGACTAGACTCCAGCTTGTTTATGTTTTGAAAGCTAGAATGGTGGATCCTATGCAATTGATTATTACTGCATTCACTGCATGTTCAAATAACACCAGATTTATTAAATTACTTAAAGAGTACACCCCGTTGTGGGGGGGGGGGGCACGGCGAGGGTAGGGGGACACTGACCAAAAAAGGTGGGATAGGGGTATGTTGCAGCCCTTAAGACCCCTTTTTCAGCTTTCTGTTTGCAAGGGTCCCATTTGAGCATGTTTAGTTAAAAAGACCCTACCATTTTCAGCAAAATTTTGGATTTTTAACTACTTTGTGTTAATTTTGACACAAAATATTTAGTTTTCTCAAATGGTCCAAATTTTCCCATTTTATTTGCAAGACCCCCCTTTTACATTTTTGTTTCAGTTCGCAAGGCCCAAGGTGGCAACCCTGTGGGCCACACACCCATACCCAAATAAAAGTTTATTGCCCCCCCTAAGGGACAGTAAATACGGTTATCTCCTTGGAAGCCAAGTCTTTTTTTAACTGATGTGCACACAGGGAAAAATAATCCTGACGTTTCGTCTTTCGGCATATCAGGAATACCTAAGTTTTAGTCTTTCACAATCAATCAGACACATATGCCAAGCACCCAGCATGTGGATTTGGTAAGGATGCTCTGCTGCTAAGACCTAGGGGAAATTCCGCTGCTAAGAGCTAGAGAAGATTACCATAGCTCAGGCTGCACCGCCCTTGCTTTTTAAGTATCACGATCTGTTTCTCAAAACAATCTAGTAGGTATAATGATTGCATAAACTTTTTCTAAAATTTTGTACCACAATATGGTGAGTGAATTTGAAGATATTCTTGCTACAGAGTGGCAAGGGCGATTTTGTCATAACCAGAAGTTTGGGCAATGTGAAAGTGTAAAATTCAAAATCTTGATAATGACAGGTGTGACATGCCCAAAATATTGTAGGCTCCCCTGTCCTAACTACCATTGGTATCATTGGCTTGATAGCATTAGAGCACCAAGGGTGGCACTCTTCAAGGAGGATCACATTGTGAACAACTTTGTTAAATACCCACCACTTGCGTTTTTTTTTCAACAATGATCAACAACTTTGCCCCTAAAATTTTCCTGAACACTCCACATGCACCATTCTGTAAAGATCAAATTACGACAAGTTGTGACTATTATAGAATGGATAATTCTTGGACTGTCAGTATGAAACAAAAAGTTGACCAGTTTAAATTAGATCTGGTCTAAGTCAAAATTAGTTTTGTCGCAGACTTGACCAGTTAATTCACATTTTTCTCCATAAAGTACTATAGCAAATAAAATGTCAAAAAAATACAAATACCTCATTCATGCAAAGGAAAATGGCTTTTCTGGGGGACTAAATACCCTTAGACCAGGTCCTAACTTTAAACCCAGTCAACAAAACAAAACTATTTTGTGCAAACCAACTTAAATAATCTGCTTGTAAGTACTTGTACTTGGAAGAGTTCAGCACAAACTGACCAACCCTGGCCTAGTCACTGCATCACTCTTTCAAATATCCACTGGGTCCGGGGACTAGGAAGTTGGGGGAGTTAGAGCAGGTATAACCAGTTTATCTTTGACCATTGACTTTAATTATTGTCAGTGATAGAGGATCATACATTGAATCTTGGGATCAGGTTGAATCCAAGTCCAATTGACTGCCCTCTATTTATATGCACAGCCTACTGGCATTGAGGATGCTGACAAATGAATATATGATAGATTACAGGCATTGATGTTGTTGGGCTCCAAAACTTTGGGGTGTTTCCGTAAGATAACCCCATCGACCCGCTTTTTTCTGACACACTTAGGAATTTTGAAACCTTAACGGAATTTACCACACGGTTTATGTGGGTTATTCCGTTAAGGGTTTCAGAATTCATAATTGGGTCAGATGGGTCACTTTTAATGGAACACCCAAAACATTGCCTCATGGCTTTGAAAGCCAAGGGGCAATAAAAACCAGTGGAAGGAAATATGTGACACATCTTTGATATTTTTGCTACTTTTTGCCTTTATGTAGAATAATGATTTTCTTTTTAGTTCCCTTTATTTTGAGGGACAAGACCCGGGAAGTGTAGTTCATAAGGCATACAGGTCAGACAAACAATGTAAGTCATACTTTAAACATTCAGCTTGCAATACTACATAGCACATAATACCTACGCGTTGTTAGCTTGTCTTGTTTTGAGAAGACATCTTGTGGTAGACTCTCAAGACGGTTCTTTCCAGATTAAGGCTGCTTAGTCCAGTCAGATTATTCAGACTCCCAGGACTGGATCTGTGCAATGCGATTACTACTAAGGCACCCTGTACACTTAGAGATAAAAACACTTGGTCCGATTAAGAGGTGTTAAAGTCACAATTAATGTATTTTTGTGTCACCCCCTCAAGAGGGCATCATATGGATTGCTTTTGGTAGTGTCTGTGTTCTCTCCTGTGTGTCTGTGGTCAAATGTTAAACCTAAAAATAATTGCCATGCCCCTGTTTCCCCATTTCTCATAATTGGGTCAAAGGTCCTCTATTATTAGAGGTCATGGCCCCTCAAAGTCAGAATTATAAAATGGCTTTGTATAGAAGACGAATATCCACCTAATGTCAATCAATTTTCATGACACTTAGATACAAATGGTCTTTGGTCGTGTCCCACATGTTGATGACCTTATATGTGACCTTTGTCCCCATTCAAAAACGCGAGACGGCAGACGACACATGCGTCTGTTCTTCTGGTGAACGCTGTATTTTTTTCTTTCAAATTTAAAAAATGCCCATTGTGTCTCTCTGTTGCTAGTTTTACATAATATACTGTATGAGCATGCAAATACACAGCGATATACAAGCACACCCACCCACATTTACAGCAAGTCAATTACCTGGGGAGGACAAGAAAAGAATTGCCTTTTTTAGAGCAAACTGCACGTTAGGAGGGCAACAAAATGATTTCGAGATGAGTCAGCTAATGTATGATTTCTTATAGATTAAACACTTAACTCAATAGATATTCTTATCTTGTATTTGGCTACAGAATTACTTAAAAGTGACAGGTTCTTCTGAATGCTTTATTTCAATTAAAACATAGCTGAATTTTGTATTTGCCCATAATACAAAAATCAGAAAATTCACAATGTTTGGACCAAAGCTTCATCCTTTCATATGATATAGGAGTATTTTTTTATGGAAGCTTACATCAGTAAAAAGTCCGGGGTTTCAAATGTTCGTAGGGACACCCCACTATTAATCTTCCATTGCCCGCTTTAAAGTGACAGGAGGAGATCTTTTTTATGATACGAATTTCGCTCAAATTGCACAGAATCGATGTAGACCACCTACCAAGAAAGTTTCCGAAGGTTATTGGACAAACAAATACAAAAGAACACAGCAAACCTTGTTTTGAACTTGCCTGACTCTCGTAGTTGTCCCCCATAGACACCGTCTTTGTTGAACTTTCTGTCATGCCAACATAAAGGTACTAAAATCAATATTATTACATACAGACGGCGTATTCGGCTCTTCACTTTCGATGTGATCTAATACATTAGAAAGATCCAAATATTCAAAAACCCGGATTCGAAAAATTTTGGGTGGCGCTTTCTTTCCTGGAAATCTCCTCATGTTTCTAAGTCAGCACGAATGTTGAAGCCAAAATTGATGGCACACTTACAGAGAAACCCTGTCTCATGTGCTCAGAGCGTAGTAACATGTCCGATACAAAACAATAACATCAACATCAACACAACACATCAACATCAACTACAACAACCAACCACAACAACAACAACAACACTGAACAACAACAACAACACAACAACAAAATTAGCCAACAAGAAAGCAATGACAATGACAAAGACACTGATACAGAAACAACAACATGAAATTTTAAATTGAGTTTCTCATATTATAACATATATGGAGATTCCCAAATGAATTGTGTCATAATTACTTACAAGCGGAAGAGGTTCTTAAGTTGACCAAAGGTACCAGTGGGTATTTCCGTAATCTTGTATTACTCAAATCCAACATCGCATGTGATGAAGACATCAAACACAACTTGTTGGGAATCTCTGTGATTTTATTACGGCTCCTGTGTAAGAAAGAAATTACCAATTAGATCCCAGTGGCATCGACGCTGGCATGTCGAAAAGATTTCGAGAGTTTTTAAGAAATTTACACATGATTTATGTTGAAAAATGCAAATCGATTTGACGTCGTTCTTAAAGGGCATTTCCGTGATCCACAGGCTCGTCCCCCCCCTCGACTTACCCCCCCCACAAAAGTTGAGATTTTTATATCATCTTCGGAAAACCGTTAACCTTAGTAAGGTGCATGTGTACCAAATCTTACTTGCAAATTTGATCAACTGTAAGCCATCTCATGTTTGTATTTTCTGTCCTTAAAGCTATGGGAACCTGTCAACAAGCATTTGCTCATAACATCAAACTGAAAGATTGGTAGCAACTGAATTTTGGAATAACTTTCTCAACGATAAGCTAGCGCGAACATAATAAAACAGAATGTGCTAGAAGCAAACGATGCAACCTTTAAAAACGTCGATTCAATTTGCATTTTTCTACGTAACTTTATAAAACCAGTCGACCTGTTTTTCCAGTTCGACGTGCCAACGCCGTTTCGACGTCGCTCTAAACGACTATGCCCGCTGGGTATAACTTTAGATACAGCAGGGGTGTTTGTGGTATTTAAACTTATATACCAAACATTCCAAGATTGTTTCCATTTAGAATAATAACGATTCCGGGCTGCCATTGCTGTGGTGGGGTATTAATAGCTACGTGCTGTGCAAATGGTTTCGTTTTCTCGACAAGCATGTCACCCCGATCCACCTTGTCCGAAACTTTAACTTTTGAAAAACACAGACGATACCAGGGTTGTCAGAGGGTGCAGACAGAATTGAGGACTGGTAGGTGCCTCCTGCAATCCTTGCGCTGGACCACAAAACCCTTGGACATAGTCCCTTTCTACAAGAAACTTTAGACATGTCAATTTCCTGAAAACGTGGTAGAATGCATGTGAAACCCAGAAAACTTTTTAAAAAGCTGAGCAATTTCCTACGAATATGTACGCTTTTTCAACCAAAATGAACCCAACTGACTGTGGAATGAAAATTGTTGATGTACCAAGAGAGGACTGAATACATTATGTTATCTCAAAACCGTGAACCTTGTTTCCTCAACATTTCCTTGCATCCCTTTAAAATTTTGTTCTACTTAAGTGCCCTTAAACTGGTGAAAGCCCTGTCTTTTTTTATTTATATCATCCAAACGATCAATGAAGTGGGCGAAAATATAACAAATTTTATAGAAGGCAGACCTCCTCCCACCCCTCGATAAGTCCCAGAGGGTGTTTGGGAATCAATCCCATAATGCATTGCAAATGTGCCTATACTGTACGGTACTAACACATGTCAGTACTTAGGGATAGAAAGTGTCCAAGAAGTCTAAGAACCACAAGACATTTCATTACATGCAAACAATTTCCCTACGTACTAGCACCTGTGGCCAAATTATGTAAGAAGTCATGGTTTTATGTATTAAGAATAGGATTTTTGTGGGATCACATGACCTACGTCTTAAGTGAACGTTTCCCCAAAAAACCAGTGCATTGTGGGGTGGGACTCCATATACCTTCGATAATGTACCGAAGTGGACCACAAATGACATTGTACGTTGAATAAAGAAATGGGTGCAATTAAATCACGGTTAACATTTTTGGTATGTTCAATAAACCTCACACTAATACATTTTTCTGTCTAAGCACTGTTTATAACCCAACCTGATCTGAGACGCTTGTTAAAGGACACTGACTTTGTAATTGATATGAGATTACGCTGCATTTCAAAACAAGAAGTCCTTTGGGGGGAAGTTGTTGCCCCATGAAGTGGGGACAATGTCTCCACAGATCACTTGCCACCCATTTCAGTGAGTAACGGTACCCCAGCGTTAACCACCCATCTCAGATTCTGCTAAGTTTTTTGAAAAAGGCCAGTCATGATATGGAGCACTGCATTTCTAGTCTCTACTAGACCACAGGATAACAAAGAATTATTTTGGGGCCTTGACCATGTCCTTCACAGCTCTGCTATAGAATAGAATTTTCACACAAACAAGTAATATAATATTGGACACATTTTCATTTCACTTTATTTAGGGGGGAGAGAGGGGTAAGGTTGATTCACAGGGTAAGATAGCCACCCCCTCTAGAAAGAATAAAGAACTTCTTCACTTTACATTACACAACATGTATCTATTAGTCCTTGTATAACCACAGTTTCTCAATTTAAAATGGAATCAAATGCATCATACAATTCGAGTGCCCTAAAAGTTCATTTTTGGTTTGGCACTTTTTTTCTTTTCTATACTACTTTCGTAAAAAATATTTTTGGTCAAATTCCCCCTACAGGGATGAAAGCTAATAATGGCACGCCTTTTGTGTATTGAGGGTGTGATATGGTGTGAACAGTAACTTTAGAAAACTGATTTACCGTTAACATGTTTTATTTTGAAGATAATCTCTTGATTTTTGACTAAAATGGTCCCCATGGGGTAAGTTGAGCAACTGTGCATGGTCTAAGTTGAGCTACATGAAAAATGTGCACAATTCCCCCCCCCCACTTTTTTTTTAAAAAAAAAAAAATTCCGATAGAATCACATCAAAATAATTATTTTCACTTTTAGACTAACTTTCACTATTAAATCAAACTTCTTTTGAGCAAAATACCTTGAAACACAAATATTAGACAAAGGCAAAAATTGATTTCAAATCATGCTTTGACACATATATTGTGCATTTCTATGGATGGCTCAACTTACACCCATGACTGCCTCATCTTACCCCACCTCTGGGGTAAGTGCCATTTACAAAATATTTTTGGCATCTCACTGAAGGATAATGCAAATATTGGTCAAAAATTTTGTGATACCTTAATCAAGTAAACTACACATTTCTTGCACCACTGCATTTGCCTCCTCCATCTTTTTCTGAGCAGTATGAAACAAATGTACAAAAAGTGGCTCACTACCCCCCCTTCTCCTTTACAAAAGGTAGATCACAAAAAGTACACCAAAAAGCACCTTATTCCATTCGGGTCCTTGAGTCAAGAAAGTGAGACTACGAGGATGTTCACTATTACTAATAACAAATACATAAAAAGCAGCCCGCTCAATGCATAATAAGTTAAAACTTACATATACATACAAAAATTAAACAGCATAAAAGCAAATAATAAGAGAAAGGCGAGCACACATTAGTGAGTGAACATGTTTTTCCTCATCATTTTGAGCTTCAAGAGGAAGTGGATTTTTGAGACCTTCATCTTAAAACCTATTTTGGTAAGCTCAGATTGCACTACTTGAGAAGGAGAATTCCACAATGAGATGGCTGTGTAAAGGAATGTCTTGTGACCATGAGACCCCATACCGAGGTTTGAATATGGCCACTTCACCAGCACGGGTGTAATGATTGTGAATTTTGCTGACAGTAACAGTGTCACTGACCATGTAACTTGTTTGCTGTGCATAACATGGATGGCAAAGTACCTTTTGGGGTCCAACAGTTCAACTTTAGCTCTGCTTCTAAGTAAGAATAACATACATAATGAAAAAGATAGGTCTCATGCCATAGGCAGCAATAGGCTAAATTAATAAGACACAAAAGAAAGCGTAAGAAAATGTCACTTTTGAAAGTCATTAAACTTCCATGGCCCGATCGCTATACCTCGTCCCAGAAGCCCCAGATTTTACCGGGGAAAGTGGTCAAGTTTTGGTATCAGAAGAAAGCTACTATTTTCTCATTTACCCTGTGACATCTTAGGTCCAAAGGATGTGGTTTGGAATTATGAGCGAAAAATGTCCCCATTTGGCGACCAATATTAATTTTACACAGTACCTATTAAGTTTTTAGCTCTCCCCTCGCATCAAAACGGATTGAAATATCGGCGCAAAACTTTACAGATGGGGTTTTGGAGTGAGGCCAATCTATCAAGAGAAAAACTTCATATCCTTAAATCAGGCCATCCCCCGTTACTATATAACTGCACCAAATAATAAGTATTTCTCATTTGCCAAGTTTGATCTTGAGATCCTTCGACATGCAAGACACATCTGCATGCATGTGGTGTTGTTCAGAAAGTTTCCCTTCACAAAGAATTAACCATAATGTTTTTGCAGATTTGTTCCAATATGCCTTTCAAAATCGCGTAGGCTCTAGTAATGTTCGTAGATTGCTATGACGAATTTAGGTTTGTAACACAGTAATAGCACACAGTTCTAATCTTTTTTTATTAAATGGAACTTTGACCTCGGTAAGGGCTAACACGTCCACTCACTTTTTGCGTGTTTTATTATTTGTAGTCAGCAAAAACAAGCGTAGTCATGGGCCAATTCTAAGAAGTTACAGGAACGCCCAGAGGCCTTGGACAAAACAAAATAATATTGATTTACTTACAGAAGTAATCTTGCAGGTTGCCCAAATGGTCTCCCAGGAAAGGAACAGTAGTCACTTATTCCTAGACAAAGAACCCCCTGCCAAAGATCTACATAAAACAACTTATTTGGTGTGTAAAGATTTAGTTCTCGTATGAAATGGTTATATAGGGATGACATTATAAAATTAGCTTCCAGATACCAGGCTGCCAATCTTAAACCCCCTTCAAATATATTTACAGGCATGTAGCCAGATATTAATGGTTTGAAAGATTTTGTCAAAAGTAGATCCTTTCCTCAAATGTGACCTTTTGCCAATTTAGGGAGGCTAATTTAGACCTTTATATTAAAATTTCAACCCTACCTTTTTCTTGCTGCTTTGCTACTACACTCTCGCAAACAACATTTTTAGTTTTTGCTTTTTTGAATGGGAGTGGATGGATGTCCCACGCCCCTCTCATGTCTATATTCATTACTTTTGGTTTGGTTCATGAATTATTTTTAAAACACGGTATAGTTATAAAATTCACCGAATGTTATGGGTAAACGGTTTCTACGTACACTTACGCAGGAGACCAACCTCTAAAACGCCCCCCCCCCTCCCCATTAATGTCCTCAGTCAGTTTATTGTTTGACAGCATTCTGTCAATGAAGAAAAGCAACACAAATAATATACATTTAATTCAACTAATACATACACTCAATTTTCTCTTATTTTCCTGATTGAAACTGAAGATGTAGATGGGACTGATTGAAAAGTATTTTTTAATTTAGAACTATATGTTTGTTGAACCTTAAAATAAGTGGGTTTCCAATTTATTAAATTTCCAAAGCAAGAAAATTCCTCAAAAATATCCCTTAAATAAAACCAACAACAAGAACAAAACAAAAATAAAACTAAATGAAATAGAAAAAAATCCAATGTCAGAGTTTGATTATTTCCTGAACTATTTGTTGTTCACTTAACATATATAAATAGGGGTCCACTCATAGGGTGGTTTAACCAATCCCATAATGCATTGCTATGTGCCTATACTTTACTGTACTAACACTGTCAGTACTTTCGGGATAAAATGTGCTCATCAAGTTAAGACCATGAGACCTTTCATGATCATGCTAAAACTTATCTATTTAACTAGTGTTTTGTGGGTTAAATGATTGTAAAAGTCAGGGTTTATTGTGTTAAGACTAGGATTTTTGGAATGGATCACATGACCCTTATTCAAGTGAAATTCCTAAACTGGTGGATTATGGGATGGACTAAATACAACACCCTCTGGGGTCAAAGTGGTCTGATAAATAGAATGACATTTGGTGTCCTATGTCAGACATACACATTTCTTTCAGCCCTTGACTACTAGTACATCAACAAAATCATACCAAATCTCTATTTATCCAAAAGGCATCTCACACTAGCAGGAGCAACATAGACATGTAAAAATTGTGTATGACACCAACATTATGTTAAAAACGCGCTTTGTGGCTTACATTTGTTTTTCGATTAGAAGTGCAGTGAAGCTGCCGTCAGGAAGGTGACTTCTATTGGTCTTGCAGGTTCTGGAAGTTAAAAATTTGGATATAATCGATATTTCTAATTAGAAGTGTATTATTCACCAGTAATGCAAACACACAGAAAAAAGAGACATATAATCAAGAGCCGACTGAAAGAGATGACCAGACGGTGAACAGATCAAGAAACAGTGTAACACAACAAATGAGTCATTGAGTTTTGAAGGGTAAACAGAACAAACATTAACCCGCAAAATCCCAGAAGTTCAGTTTTGACAGACTGAGAACTGCTTTCAAGGAAGAAGTTGCCACTTGCCAATGATAATTTCATGATTGTGAAAATGAAATCTCCCAAAGAGAGAACGAGCAAGGCAACAGAGAAGAGCTAAAGATGTAATAATATTAGTGATTAACATTTCTTTTTAATTTTTGATTCCAAGGTATTGCTCAATTCAATTAAAAACGGACATGACATTGACTAACATCCCCGCACACACAACAATGGCCGGTATGCATAAAAAGTAGTAAATACTATTTACTTAAAAATGTAAGTATTTACTACTTCAATGTATATCAGAAAATGTATAGAAGCTTTTTACTAACTTTAACAACTAACAGATTTACTACTAGCATTTGCTCAGCAACCTTTTACTACTTGAAAAGTATTAAATACTTCCATGTGATAATGCTAAAACCCATATTTCTAGAGTTTTCCCAGTAGATGCTTGAAAATTCCAAGGTAGCTACAGATCTACCTTGGCCGTATACTACGCATCTGTGTCGATAACACACCCCTACATGCACAATGGCTGAGTTTA
>JAMKCH010030027.1:0-18146 GCA_023653785.1 Ophioderma brevispina
TCCTCCACATTTCACTGAAATTTTGCGTGGACATTATCTCTAAAGAGGATCGTGGTTACATTACATCCAGAGGGGGTGTGAAAATCAATCCAATAATGCATTGCAATGTGCATATACTGTATGTACTAAACACAGTCTAGTACTCATGAAGACTCAAGACATTTCATGATCATGCAAAAAATTCCTGAAGTACTAATGCTCTGTGGGGCTAAAAATGAGCGTAAAAGTCAGGGTTGTAGGTTTAAGATAGGATTTTGGTTGGATCATATGACCTTATTAAAGTGAAATTCCCCAAAAACTGGTGGCTTGTGGATTGACTCAATCTACACACTCTGATTCACATCCCATGGCTGCTGTGTGGAAAGCAGTGATAGCTTTTTTGAGTCTCTATCAGTTATGAGTTCCCTTAGATGTTTGATTAGGCTTTTAAGTAATGTGAGAAGAAAATAGGGGCCGATATAAGTTATTGATTTTTGGCCACCACAACCATGTTGTGGAGGGCTTATGAATCATGCAGAGTGGATCCTGCTACATATGTTGGATGGCCAACAAAATTCAGCTAATCACTATATCCGACTAAACCAAAGTACTCAATGAACTGCTACATGGCATGGTGTTAGAAAATGATGAGGTAGTGATTGTATAATTTTGGACAGGCTAGAATATAATGAGCTCATTTGACATATTTTCAAGAAAATTCATTAATCCATCATCTACAAAACTAAACCGAGTATTGTGTGAACTTCTAACATGGCAAGGTGATAGAATGTGATGAGGTCATGTGATTTATACTTTTTGGACAGTTGTAGATATTAATGAGCTTATTTGCATATTTTCAATAAATGTGATTAAACCACAGGGTGGGGCCATCCTTAAAGCCCCCTGACTCCGAGATTTCCTGGAGGGCGCCCTCAGTTTCCAAACAAATTCAGTTTTGAATATACATAATGCTGTCCACTGTATGAAATAGATAAGCTCAAATCAAAGTCCTTCATATGAAAATCATAAATTAAGTTATAAAATTCTGGATCCGGAATTTTTGTTATACACAGTAAACTATGGGAGTAATTACTATGCATAAATGCTTACTGATCCAAATGAAAAGTCTGCTTAATTCTTAAACTTGGGAATTGTGCATTTTAGGTTACGATTTTTGTTTTAGTGAGTAATTTAAATTAGGCACAAAAAAAAGATTTTTTCAACTCTTCTGTTGCAGCCTTTAAACAAAGTGTATACACTGAATTAAATCTTTATGTGTGCATTTTTGAATGACTTTTTCCCCAAGATGTAGTTGCATCTAAGGAGATAGGTAGGATCTACACTGAAGAACTTATAAAACAGCATGCAAGTGTTTTTTAAAGTAGTATTTTTACATGGCCTGCCATCTTCTAGAAAAAAGCTTGCATGGCTCAAAGATCAAAAAATTGTAAACATAGCAAGTATCATTTTACATAGATCTTAACATTCACCTGGATGTTATCTACTAAAGAGACTTGCTATGAAAGTGAAAGCTTAAAAACACAGCAATTTTCTTGCCTTATCACTTCTCGACACTGGCATTCTTTCTATCTACTGATGATAACTGGGATGGTACAGAAACTTTAAAAGCATATAGGTATTTTTGTAACATTGGGTGAGATGGTATCTACTGAAGGGACTCAATGTGAAAGTCAAAGCTTAACCCTATCATGACCAAAACTCACTGAGCTGAGGCGAAAAAATGCACTAAGTCCAATTAGATGTGATGACGTCATCGTACAAACACACATATAGGCACAAAATCACTGGCTGGGCCAGCGACACCCTAGTGGCTTGCCCTCCCTGGTCTGGTCTTTGGACTGGGGTGCCGGGAGCCCCCGGTTCAAAACCTACCCAAGATGTCCAACCTTCTCTACCTTCTATCCACATAACTCTTCCCTTCCTCCTGGGAGATAAGCTAGAAACAAGAACAGTGTTAGGGTTATAAAGCCATAACATTTTTCTTATCACTTCTTTGCACTGACTTAGCTGCTATCTACTGAAGATAAATGGGGATGGTACAGAGCCCTTAAAAGATATACAGGTATTTTTCATCATCAGGTCTTTATATTAACCTTCTTCATGTCTTCTGCCTAAGTTAGCTTGCATGGCATTGAACCTTTTCAACCACGGAAAGTATCTTTTTACATCAAGTCGTACAATTTGTTCAGCTGCTATTGACTTAAGATAGGCAGGAAGAAAACGAACCTTACAAAGGGCATAGCAATTATCTTGTTTTGTAAGTTCTTTACACTGACCTAGTTGCTACCTAGTATAAAGGCAGCTTGACTGGTACCGATCCCTTAAAATCCATAACCATAACAAGTGGTTTTTTTTCTTCACATGTTCTTTATGGTCCCTTATGTCATCTGCAGAAGATAGCTTGTGTGCTATTGAACCATTTGAATGAAGAGATAGTATCTGTTTACATCAACTCTTAAAATTGGTTGAGTTATTATCAACTGAAAATCGGTGGGAGGAAAGTGAAACCATAATAGGGGCTTAGCAATTTTCATGTTTTATCAGTTCTTTACACTGAACTCGTTGCTTTCTACTGAAGATACCTATGATGGTATAGGACCTCTGTTCAAAGGCAGAATGAACACTTATGTGTAAAAAAATTATGCCTAAGCTATGATATTACTGCACAGAGAAAGAGAAATAGAGCATATATAGTTGCTCTCTTGGTATAACGCCTCCTAAACACCATAAATATTTGTTATGGCACACATGGTCCAGTGGGAAAAGTACAGGACTCATGGTTATTGTGGGTGGGTGATCAGGGAGGCAGGGAGGGTAACAGGAGAGTTGTTCTGGTGTGTGGTTATTGGTGGGATGGGTATAATATCAGTAATTTTATGTTTTCATTTCTTTGTGTGTTTTGAGTATTTATTTGCTAAGCATATTTGAATGTATTTTAATCATGTAATTCAGCCTTGTGCTGTGATTTGATTGTTAATAAATACTACAGTGTGAGTCAATAAAAACCCTACATTCAGAATAAAAAATAATTAAAATAGTTATGAATTATTTTTGCTCAAGTGTTTGCTTTGGTTATAAAGAAGGATAAACAGGCTTTCAGAAAACGTTTATTTGGTGTCATTTGGACTTTAGAGGAAGAAGTTATGCCTATTTTGCTGAGAGACGTGAAAATCCTGTTTGGCCGATTTTGAGCCAAACAAAGATGCATCATTTACATAGAGTAACATGGTCTTCAGCAGTGATTTGAGTAAAACATTTAACACCAAAGTAATGTTAAACAACAGAAGGTGGAAGAGTAATTGAAGGATTATAAAAATAATATCCCCGAGATAACAAAAGAAAATGCTGAGTAAAAAATGTTCAATTTCCCAAATAAGAAAGTCAAGATAGCTGGTGCAAGACCACAGTTTACTTTGGTTCAGCAAGATTCTATGGTTTTAACCTACAGCGGAACTTGGGAGCCAAAGTGAAACCATAGAAGGTTTTGTATTCCGCTTGAAAAAAACAGTGCGATATTTAATTTTTAATTTTTAATTCCAATTTATTTACAGAAAACTTCAGCTTTAGTTCTTCTCGCAATTTAAGGATGCTGAGTATACTGTATTTGTGCAAAATAATTACCTTAGAGATGTAAAACAAAAATCGCTGAGCAGTTTCATTATGTACATGAACTGAGAGATTGATATGGAGTGATTTTCAATAATTGACTCCTTATGATTGAACAATGGTAATTTAATTTGATGAAGATATTTCACTTATAATTATGTTGCACAATAGACCGTTTTATTCAAACTGATATGTTTTTGTTGAGAAGAAATCGATACCATCTGAAATTGCATGTGTGAATTGCCTTTGCTATAATATGTTATGGTATACGTCGATGTCAGTCTCTTCGCATTTTTGGCTAAAATCGGCCAAACAGAATTTTTAGGTCTCTCCACAAAATTGACATAGTTTCTGAACCCAAAGTCCGAAAGACACCAAATAAAAATCTTCTGATAGCCTGTTTATCCCTGTAAACAACCAAAGCAAACATTCAAGCAAAAATAATGTTTAACCTTTGAAGAAAAAATCTTTCCTGAATGTAGGGTTTTTATTGACTCACACTGTATACCATTAGATTGTTGAAGTTGGGAGTTCAAGCCCGCTGTGGCTAACATGTTTGTGTCCTTGGGCAGAACACTTTATCTTGTTTGCTTCATTTTGCCCAGGTGGGTATTATGGGTAGTCCTATGTTCACCATTATTATTGCCAAATTTATGAAATCCTTTTGAAACCATAGCTGGTCTCTTTAGGAGCTTTTGGGGTATCAAATCTTAAAATGGGTCTGTGTGCTATCTACTGCAGATAGCTGGGATTTAAGTGAAGCCTTAAAAGGTACAAGAATTCTTTACATTTACTTAATTGGTATAAACTGAAGATGACTAAGATGGTTCACAGCTCCTAATTGCCTTAACAAGTAGTCTTCTTCCTAAGGTATCTATATTATGAACTTGATGTCAGGCGCATTGACTTAGTAGCTATCTACTTAAGATATATGTACTACAATTAAATTGCTGTCCACTTAAGATTGCTGGGATTGCTCAACTCAAAGTCAATTAGCCATAACAAGTGAGTGTTTTAGATGCATTTGTTTACACTAGTCATGTTTAATTTGTCAAGCCCGAAGTATTGAGCGATGTTAGCTTTCTCACAGTGGTAATGGTTTGCATTATAGTACATCGCAGCTGAAATCGTGAGCACTACAAGTCGGCGTGTGTAAAATAGCTGTGCAAAAGTGATGACATAACTCTTTCTGGCCGTACAGAACACAGTTACTATACTGCTTAAACTTTGAAGTACAAAGTAAATTAATCAATGCACTGTGCAGCATCATCGCGTCTTACTACAAAACTTGATTATACAAGATTAGCATAGTCTAATTCACACGCGATTAAGACACAGCGCATGATGTATAAACAAAACAGATCTCTTACACTGATACACAAAATACTGGCAATATAATTTACAAATAACAAGCAGTCCTTGTGAGACTTGTGTGGGAGTTTATTGATTTACTTTGTAACTTCTAGTTACAGAGTGGTATGTATTGAAGGTAGCTGGGATTGCACTGAACTATTTTATAATATGATAGCAGTTTGTTATATACAGTACTTCTTTACATTGACCAAGTTTATCTACTAGATTGTACGTTCTAAAGCATAAAAGGAATCTGTCTACAGAGGGGTCTTACTTAACCGATTGCAGTCTTCTGAAGATTGTCGAGATTGTACTCGACTGTTGTTTCCATTTACATTGGTTTGAGATTGTACTTGACTATTACAAAAACCTGTAGAAAATATCTTTTTTGCATAGATCTTCTAAAGTTGCTATCTACTGGGAAGATAATCTCCCCTTGGACATAAAAAAAGTTTGTTTGGCATTTGTACTTTCTACTGACAAGTTGGTTTGTACTGTAAAAGTCTAACAAGAATCTGTTACAACTCCTTAGTCAAGGCCCTGACTTCAACCAGAATCCCCTTATTTACTGGGGATGGCACTAACCCTTAATGAAGGAATAAAGTATTTTTTTATGTTTATTCTTTTGATGGACCAAGAAAGTTGGGACTACCCAAACATTTTCAAATAAAATACATGTCAGAGTAAAAATACTAAAAACACCGCAAAAAACATTTTGATTGACCAGAGGCTCTATGGGTAAGGCCTAAAAAAAATGGTTTGAGTGGCGTAACCCACCGACCCTATTTTTTACCGCCGACCCTAAATATTTTTATTTTTTTGTGTGCAAAAAAAAGTTTTTTAAAAACCATGAAAACAAATATTTTCATATTGATGTTTGCCCTCATGTTTTACTGATATATGTTCATGAAAATGCTGAACTGCAAAAACAGGTATTTAATGACGTCATACTTCGGTACTCTAAGGATTGCAGACATGCAATGAACAAATAAAAAAGATGTGTTACAGAAAAAGTTAAAGATTGCCATTTGGTTTTTGTATGTGTGTCCAATTATTTTTGTGTTCTGGTATGGTGAAAACATAAAAAAAAAAAAATCAAAAAAAAAAAATCCGACCTACCTACCCTATTTTTTTTTCTATGTTACCAAGCACAAACCAATTTTTTTTAGCCTAATTGCTTTCCAGTCAAAGTTTGTTCTTGCAGGTGTTTTCTCTGGTACTCAGGTTCCACTTGATACTAAAGCTGAATCATCCTTTCTTTGAAGAATATGATGAAAACAAAAATAATCTTACTTTAATGACACAAAGACAACATGTTAGCATTGGTGTGGGGTCATTCAACCTCTACCTTACCTTAACCTTGGGTTTTCTGAAATAGCTTTAAAGGTGTACAACCTAATGTCTCAAAACCATTAATTTTGGCTGATTAAAATGAATTTCCTACTCTCAATTGTGCTAGACTTCAAGTTTGTAAAGGGCGACTTTTACATCGTGGATTTTGTCAGATTATGTGATACTGACCTTGGAGAAACGCCTCCTATGAAATTTCCCATCTCTGTTGATTCCGTGATACTAGAGAGCATAGTGTGGCTGTCTAGACTAGTTTCACAATGGCAATACGAATTCTAATGATTACCTTATTGCAAATATTGCTTTCGATTACTATCACTTAACTCGTAAAATAAAAAAGAGCAACTCATTCAAACGGGAATCGGCCGCTAAGACTCTGGCCGTGTTGTGCGTGCGCCTAGGGATATTGTTACTTAATAGTAATCCTGTATGAATAAGAATTTTTTAACATTTTTACCTGTGTGTTTGTAGCTTCCTGTGAAACGGCTCACTGCTTGGGACGTAGCTTGCGGCACTTGTATCTAAATATCTATATGTGCCCACGAAGCCAAATGTTGGTATTGTTTTGTCCCAGGCATGAAACGGATGCCCTGCATTGATTTTCTTTAAGTACACTAGTGGCTACGCACATGCTATGCTACATGATTCCCTTTTAGTATAATTTTTGCTTCTACGAAACTTTGTCAAATCATTTTGGAAATTGTTTTATGCCTTGGTTGTGATGTGACTGAAAAGGTGTGAATAGTATGTACGTGTGCATATGTGTGGTCTTGGTCCTGGAATGCGATGCATTTTTGTGTCGCCTGCCCTAAGGCAGAAACTCATGGGATCACTTTGTCCACTGTGGTTGTTGATGTCTGTGTCATGAAAAGGGTTTAACATTTGCCTTTCTATCCACACACTTTGATGGATTTAAACCAAACTTGAGGTCCATAGGTGCACTGTGATTCCCTCATTTTGATGATTTGTCAAAGTCACATACCAAGGTCAAAGGTCTGTGAGGTCAATGCAGGAATACTAGAAAAAACTGGGTTCCAACATCAGATTTTATGAATGAAGACGGCAAAATTTGTGGTGTTTTAAAATTTGAGCTGTTTACAGATAACAACCTTATATCTCACTATCCCCCCTCTCTCTTCCCCAAATTGGTAAACTGGATTATCCGTCATCATGCTGCACAAGCACTGAATATATTAAAGTGTATACTCAGGCCCGTACGCCGGGGTGCAGGGGGTTTGCTGCCCCCCCAATTCCACACAAGGGGAAAAGGTCACTTTTTGCCGATTTTTTTGATAAAAGGTCCCAAATTTTAGAGAAAAAAATGGCGAAAAAGTCCACTTTTTTGGGCGATGACATTTTCAACATCCAAACGGAACAATTATAAGGGTGGTTTATGGTCAGTTTTTTCCCCAAAAGGTTCCACCCAAAATCAACTCCTGAAGAAGATCACTATTTAGAAGAAAACTTGAGTAAGTCCACAAATACAACTATCTTAATAATTTGTCAAACATGAACTTTGAATTTTTGTTCACTGCTGTGAGATAGTCCACTTGTCTAGTTGCTTCCATTAATGTACAGTATCTAGAAGTTTGACACACAGCGTGAGAGGTACAAGAAAAGGAAAGCTAAAAAGTCCATCCTTTCATGCGTGCACCACCCCCACTGCCACATCACCCCACCACCACCCCACCGCTGCCACCTCGACCTCACCACCGGCCGCTCCACCGACACCGACACCGCCGCCGACCACCAATGCTCCACCCACCGACCCCACCACAACCACCACCCACAACATAACTACAATCACTCAAACCCAAGTACATGAACCACAAATATATACATGAAAATAGATTATACTAGCAATTGCTCTTAAATATTAGTGAATTGTAGAATAAGACTTTGCAACGTCCATAGGCTCATGTGTGTTGCATTTGTCAGCTCGCCCATGACTAAGAATTTGTCAGGAAGATAACACAACATAATGCGGATACCCACCTGGCAAGTTTATAACAGGTGTCCTCATGAAATTTACACTGCACAGACAGCGAATGATCAGATTCGAGGCTCCATCAAAATTTTTACCACGCTCATTGCACATACATTTGTCCTTGTATGGAGGTCAGTGCAGGCCATTTGTAACCAGTTTGAAAACAACCGGCACTTTAACGAAATTAACTGTCCACTCAGATATCGTTAGTTTTTTATTTTTTCCTTGTGTTTCTTGCCGAAATGGCCAATGGCATAATTTCCAATTAGATCATGGTGACAGTAAAAATAAATTTTGTGCCACTCAGGTTTTTGAGAGACTCATTTCTTTAACAAACCATTGAAAAACCAATCTAGTAAAAAATAAAAATTGCACTGTGATAGGTCTCACATGTCCAGACATATATATATCAGATTCTGAATTGTGTCCCGCTCCTATTTAGGAATTGTTCAAAATTTTATCTCCGGATCTCTGATCTTAATTCACCTAGCTGCAGCACAGATAAAGTTGTGAATTTTAACTATAACCAAGGTCTTGTAAATTTTATGACTTTTTTTGACCCGTTGGACTCCACCCTGGGTGTAATAGGAAAGGCTATGCATTGCCCACACCCCTTAATTCGAAAAAATTTTATATCAATCTTACACAGCATGCTGAGAATCCCCGAGAATGCCACCCTCAAATTATTTTTAGAAAAAACAAGCTTGTTCGCACAATAATCACTGTGTGAAATAGCTCAGCTCAAATCAACGTCCTTCATATAGAAAATGACAACTTTGTAATAAAATTCCGGATATGACAGTTTTATTACACACATTATTCTATGCTACTGCTATACTGCACATGAAGGTTTACCACATCAAAGCAGAAAAATCTGAATCTCATATATTCAGATTAAGCAGTTTAGGTGACTATTTTTAATTCATACACAAAACGATTATTTTTCAAAATCGCTGAGTCTGTCTATATTGTGGTCAGTTATTGGTGTGGTGTGTATTACAATAGCCTCTCGATTCACTTGTAGCAAGCATCATAATGGGAGAAAAGTTTGTCAAAATATTTGGCTGAAGAGATGAGAAAAATGATTCTGTTTCTCAATGTTTCTGAGGGTACCCAAATTTCAGGTTGGGAAGGAGTTGAGGCTGGGTATTGGGGAGTGCCCTGTTAGAGTACAGTCCTTAAAAATTCTCATGCTTTTCAAAAATGAAGCATATTTTATACTTTATCCAAAGATAAATACCCATGTTTTTTTCTCAAACAGTTTTTCTTTTATTGTTATTATGCCATCGTATAGGCACATAGGCAGCTGACATTGAGAATGGGCTATTCCAGAAAAAAAAAATTCCCCCCCCCCATAGAGGGCAAAATTTTTGTTCACAAAATATCTGGAATTCCTGGCTATCTTTCCATTAATTATCTAGAATTCCAGGCGCTACCTTCTGTAAATTACCAGGAATTTTAGACACTACCTTCCGTAAATTCCAGGAATTCCTAAACTACCAATGTAAAAAAACCATGGAATTCCTAGATAATTATGGTTAGGGTATAGAGGGCGTTGAAAATATTTATTTTTTGCTGGAATTTACGTCTGAAAATTGTAAAAACACTGGAATTCCGTCACCCTCTATACCTAAAATGGCTGGAATTCCCACCTTGTATTAGACATTAAATTCTGGAATTCCAGCTTTCAAAAGTGACAAAAAGTCTGGAATTCCGGCGCCCTCTATGGGGGGGCGTCATTTTTTTCTGGAATAGCCCAATTTGGAAAAAAATCCGGTTTGTAACCAGGCTATTTGTTGATGTTCTTTGCATCCTTTGTTAAACGTTAACCACAAGGACACATTGTGCAAGTTTTATGGAAACATAAGTTTTACTTTAGCAGCTGTAATTGCCCATGGGTGAGATAACAACAGCGTTGCGTCTACCACCTTGCAATTTTTTCAAGGATGAGAGAGAGTGATGTATTCATCCAGAGGAAAACCTTCAGCGTGCAGTCCTGGAGGCAAAATGCTTTCCGTTCACCTGTCTGACATTAAAGTTGTATGGGAAAAAGTTAGCACTCGTAATGACAACAACAACAATAACATGGCCATGGTTCAGGGTCACCTAAAGAACGTCAGAATGGTACTACGTGACATGACAAACTCGGACATTAAAGTTGTATGATGAAGATTTAGCGGTGATAATAATAAGAGCAACGATGCGAACATTAATTGTAGTAATGACAGCGACAACATGCCCGTGGTGGTTCGGAATCACCCGAAGCATGTCAGAATGTTCCTACGCAAAACAACAATATCTAACAAAAAAGTTTGACGACAAAGGTTTAGGGGCGATATCAATAATGGCAACGATATGAACATTTATCAAGTCCCACCTGGTTGACAGCTGCGTAGTTGCATAACCATGTAACTACTTTTAGACTTTGAGACATTAGATACTGGAGAAATTGCACTATTATAGACGACGTAAGCTACTTTGCAATTCTGAATTATGTTTTACCATACCTACTTCTAGACATTGAGAAATCAGATATGGGGGAAATTATCCTATCATAGAAATTACTGGAAGCTGCTTTGCAACTTATAATTATTTTTGGCCATATCGACTCCCCTAATTCAAGAAAAATAGGGCAGTAATTTTTTTAGAATGAAAAAAAAAATGAAAAGTAATACAAGGTAGGAATAGTACTGGATTTCCATCCTGAAGTCGACTTCTTATCGTATCCAAACAAAGTGGTTATCCAGCCAGAGATGGGTACAACGTCTGGCTGCTTCACTGAATTCCTCAAGGTCCTTGTTTGTGCATTGTTGCTCCAACAGTGGACAGACCAAGAGATGGTTCCATTGTCAGTGGTGCTGTTCCACAAAAACAGGTAGTGTCCTGATCTGCTTTCAGGTAGCCCCACTTCTGCAAGGAAACCTTAGATTGGCCAATTTTGGTTCTCAATCTGTTGACATTGCCATTCTGCCCATGAGGAATCAGCTCCAGGTGGAAGGTGCTCAGCAGGTTCAATACCAATAGTTAATAACAAGAGTTTCCACAAGCCGACTCTCTCCTTAGAGACTATTTCAAGGGGTTGGACTAATTTGCTTAAGAAACTCTCTCTGTATTTAAAATGGTTAGCAAGCAGCTGGTCTCTGTCCAGGCATATGGTGCTTCACATTAGATACTTGGCAGCTACACTCTTGCACTCTCGCTACACTACGATGGATGCTACTTGGTGGAGCAATTCCTGCTAGGATGTAGCTATTGCTCCTGAAGTGAGCCATAGCTATCTGGGGTGTAACTTGGGCCACATGTCACAAATAGCAAAAATCAAGGAGCCACAACATGAAAAATGCCTTCATTCTACTTCACTTATGTTTTATTTTGTAAGTCTGTTAGCCACTGTAGAAAGATTGGTGTCATTTTGTAGGTATTGATGTTCTCTTTCAAATACAAAAACTCTAAAGTTAGCCCTAACATGTTACATGCTCCACCCAACAAAGCGTCCGTCCGGCAGTAACCGGCAATACATTCAGAGCTCTAGACATACGAACGGCAGTTAGCAGAATGCTTGCTTGTTACTGCCAGTGGGACGTTAACCTCTATCGAAAATTTTGCGGACAAGTTAGAAGCAAACAGTCTTTTAAGGGGAAACGTCACAGCAGCAATTTGCAGTGCTCAATTCATTCATTTTGGCAATCTCTTGAGGGGGAAAGTCCCACTAGCAGTAAGCAGGTTTGGATTTTCTTATGGCAGTACTTTGGGTTCGCCAAACTTTACCTTATGCACCTCTTCCAAATTAGGAAATGAAACATACATTTGACATTCGGGAAAGCACCAGGAAGTACTTGAGGGGAATAGTGCATGATGGGATGGGGTGAAAATGGCTGCCATCTCGCAAAAGGCAAAACATACCGGAAATTTTAGATCTCCTGAGAGGAAAACGTCCCACCAGCAGTAAAAAGCAAACAGTCTCTCGGGGTAAACGTCACACTGGCAGTTAGCAGCAAACAGAAATTTTAGATGACCTGAGGGGAAAAACGTCCCCCGTCAGTTAGCAGCAATGAGTCTCTCAAGGAGACCGGCAGTTACCAGCAGTCTCAAACCCTTTTTTAGCTCCTGGCGTCCTACCAGGAAAAAATGGCAGTGAATAGAAAAAAATTGCTGCAAATTGCTTCTTGGATGCCTCCGGGTTAATAGAATGAGTGTTGTGAGATATAGACTTCAATATGTGAGCATAGTAATAGTTGAAATTGGCTCAAGCGTTTGCCCCTAGTAGGATTTTTAAGCCGGTTGGAGGATTTTAGCCAAAATGGCTGAAATGACAACTTGCTGACCACTGATCCAAAATTTGTGTACATCCATAGGCATGGATGTAGCCGAAGTATGTACATGAATGACATGATCAGTGCACCTTATTTGAAGGAGAAGAATGATTTCTTATTTTGGCCAAAATGACCATACTGACCACTATGTGTACCAGACATGAACTTGGGTCAGCAGTCCTTTTGACTGAATCTGGCTGAAATTGACACAATTGTTTGGCTCTGGTTAGCATTTGGAAGCCAAACGGGAAAAGTCGGTTGGAAGGAAAGAGAAAAAGGAAAAAAAAAGAACCCACTAGAATAAAAAAAAAAACGATGTACCATTACTTATGAAAGTTATGAAACAAGTACTGCAAGTAAGAAAGGTGATAACATTTTTTTTCTGAGACACCCTGTATGCCAATGTGCAGTTTGTTCAGCAGTCCACTAGTGCCACATAGCTCCTTAAGGCTTTGTCCATTGTACTGTAGAAGCACACATTGTAAGCGGAAAATCAATTCCTTGTACGACATCGTTTTTATTAGGTTCTCGTAACCACAGCTGTGCCTCTTGGGCTATTCATGATGTAAAATGATTCAAATGCATAAAACAACAATAATTACATCATTGTTATATCACCGGTTGAAGGTTTTATGAAGGTTGGTATTTTAAAAGGAAGTAGCTATTGGATTGTCAAGGATTGGCTGCAGTCTTTTGCATCAAAGCTGTTTCAGTATTCATTTAAATTACAGTTGGGGGAATAGCAAGAGGGCTATTAATCTGTCAAGGGTTATGATTTGGGTTTAGGGTTGGGACTTAGGGATATGGTTTAGGATTAGGGTTTAGGGATAGGGTTTAGGATTAGGGTTTAGGGATAGGGTTAGAATTGTCAGCCAAGCGATGGAAATGGCTATTCAAGGTATTTTGGATATTAGTTTGACAAAGATTAGCTGAGCCATTTTGGCCAAAACATATCTATACTGTGTTCGATCTCAAGTTTTTGGGGGTGACGTTACTGCTCGTGTTAGGTTTCGCACCTAGAAAAACACGCGTCTGCCTTGGAAATGCGCATTACACACACAGCAACAAGGCGGACAATCAAAGTGGCTAAGAGAATGGGAGAGCGGGTCATGACGTCACCCTCAAACTCGAGACCGAACAAAGTATAGCTTTAATATTTAGCTTTATATGGCTTGTCCACATTTGGCTGGCTGAATAGCCATAGTTGTTATTTCATCTGACAGGGATAGGGTTTAGGGATAGGGTTTAGGATTAGGGTTTAGGGATAGGGTTTAGGGTTAGAGTTAAATCAATGGAAAAGGGTCATTGAGGCTATTTTGGATATTGGTTTGACAAGTATCAGCTGAGCCTTTTTGGGTCAAAGCGTATCCAGCTTCAATATCTAGCTTCACATGATAGTTGGTTGAAAAACCAGAGTGGCTTCTTCATCTGATGATTGTTTGGGTTAGGGATAGGGTCTAGGGTTAGGTTTTAAGATCGATATGGGGTTAGGGTTTATGGATAGGGTTTAGAGTTAGGGGTTAGGGTTAGGGTTTAGGGATAGGGTTTAGGGATATTGTTAGGGTATTGCCTGCCAAGAAATGGAAAATGGCTATTCAGGCTATTTTGGATATTGTGTGACAAGGATCAGCTGAGCCTTTTTGAGTCAAAGTATAGGCAATCCGGTTTCAATATCTACACTTTGTCTGGTCTGAAATGTGAAGTGAAGATGCATGCATATATGCAGTGCTGCCTTTCAGTTACAGTATGCTTATGCTTGGCCTACGCACGCATGCTGAAAGAGTGTACAATGAATATGTCCGCGTCATTAATTCAAACGTTGAGCTGGACAGAGTGAGTATTCAGCTGACAAGGGTTAGAGTTTGGGTAGGGTTAATGATAGGGTTTAGGGTTAGAGTTAAATCAATGGAAAAGGGTCATTGAGGCTATTTTGGATATTGGTTTGACAAGTATCAGCTGAGCCTTTTTGGGTCAAAGCGTATCCAGCTGCAATATCTAGCTTCACATGATAGTTGGTTGAAAAACCAGAGTGGCTTCTTCATCTGATGATTGTTTGGGTTAGGGATAGGGTCTAGGGTTAGGTTTTAAGATAAGATATGGGGTTAGGGTTTATGGATAGGGTTTAGGGATAGGGTTTAGGATAGGGTTTAGGATAGGGTTTAGGGTTAGGGATATTGTTAGGGTATTGCCTGCCAAGAAATGGAAAATGGCTATTCAGGCTATTTTGGATATTGTGTGACAAGGATCAGCTGAGCCTTTTTGAGTCAAAGTATAGGCAATCCGGTTTCAATATCTACACTTTGTCTGGTCTGAAATGTGAAGTGAAGATGCATGCATATATGCAGTGCTGCCTTTCAGTTACAGTATGCTTATGCTTGGCCTACGCACATGCTGAAAGAGTGTACAATGAATATGTCCGCGTCATTAATTCAAACGTTGAGCTGGACAGAGTGAGTATTTCATCTACAAGGGTTAGAGTTTGGGTTAGGGTTAATGATAGGGTTTAGGGGTAGGGTTTAGGGATAGGGTTTAGGGTTAGAGTTCAGAGATAAGGTAGGATTACCAACCAAGCAGTGAGAAATGCCTATTCAGGGTATTTTGGATATTGGTCTGATAAGGATTGGCTGAGCCTTTTTGGGCTAAAGCCTATCTAGCTTCAATATCTATAGCTTAACATGACAATTGGCTGAGTAGCTAGAGTGACCTTTTCATCTCACAAGGGTTGTTTGGTTAGGGTTTAGCTAAGGGTTCTGGGTTTAATAGGGATATGGTTCAGGGACAGTGTTTAGGCGTAGAGTTTGGGGTAAGGTTATGGATAGGGTTTAGGGGTAGGGTTTAGGGATAGGGTTTAGGGATAGGGTTCAGGGGTTGAGCTTAGGGATAGGGTTTAGGGATAGGGTTCAGGGGTGAGCTTAGGGATAGGGTTTAGGGGTAGGGTTTAGGGATAGGGTTTAGGGGTTGAGCTTAGGGATAGGGTTTAGGGGTAGGGTATAGGGATAGGGTTTAGGGATAGGGTTTGGGGGTAGGGTTAGGGATAGGGTTTAGGATAGGGTTCAGGGGTTGAGCTTAGGGATAGGGTTTAGGGGTAGGGTTTAGGGATAGGGTTTAGGGGTTGAGCTTAGGGATAGGGTTTAGGGGTTGAGCTTAGGGATAGGGTTTAGGGATAGGGTTTAGGGGTTGAGCTTAGGGATAGGGTTCAGGGGTTGAGCTTAGGGATAGGGTTTGGGGGTAGGGTTAGGGATAGGGTTTGGGGGTAGGGCTTGGGGATAGGGTATAGGCACAGGTGAATGGATATGATTAGTTATCAATTATGGAGAAATTAGGTAGCAGCTGAAATCTCTGTCCAGATCCAGCTCGACTGCATCAGTGAAACGGCCTCCTTGAGTCCATGTAGTGCATAGTTTTTTTGACTAAGAAAAAATGCCTAGTGATTAGTAATTTAGGTTTCAGGGTAAATAAGAAAATGGCTCCATCGATGCACATTAGTCTGAAAAAAATAGCAGGTTGCAGAATTGTGCTACAAGCAAATGATAATGATCCTAACAATGCAGGACTGTGATATGATTTGGTGCATGTAAATCAGGATGATGACACCAAAGACCCAATCACTTCTATGATGGGATTATTGACAAAGCATATGTACCAAAGTTCTTCAAGTGTAACTTAATTCATCACTCAGTTACTTAATTCATCACTCAGGTATAGTGAGGCATAATGCAAGTTTTTTTCTGAATTTAAAGAGATGTGGAAACCTTCTTTGTTGGATTTTATCATGAATTGCATTAAGGCATAAAAAAAATGTTTGTTTGGCGTAACAAAGAAAAAATATCAGGGTCGGTCGGCGGCGGTTTCGGTGTCGGTTCGGTCGGTCAGATTTTTTGTGTTTTTAATTTTTTTTTTAGATCTTCTCAATGTTTACTGTAAAATGAAAAACAAGATGCTACTATTTATAGCTTTTTTCAATGACATAGCAAAGATCTTTTATTTTACTTGTTGTAGTTGCTTTGTTGTCTTGGTTTTTTTTTTTGTCTTTGTGTTGGTAAAAAATATTTTTTTAATTGTGGATGAAAATAATGGGTCGGGATCGCAGAATATTTTTTTTATTTTGTGCTAATTGCATAAAATTTTTTGAGTCGTCGTTTTTTTAGGATCGGCGGGTTAACGCCAAACAAACCATTTTTTTTTCTACCTAAGTTACAATTTGTCTTAAAAAACAACCCCAGACATGGACTTTAATACCATACGTGTTCAGGAAGTGTTTTGGCGCCTGCTATGTGTACTCAATATCATTTAGTTCCAGCTACGGTACACAGCACTGGACATGGAACACTTGATTGCCGGATGCGATACACGGACTACTTACAAAGTGAGCTGAATGTGGGATAGTAGATGCGTTGGCTGCCCTATGTTGAAAGTGTTATTCAATAATGAGCTCTCAAAGTCCCAATATTATCCAGCAGGTCAATTGAATACTACATACATATTGTCGAGTGAGTGAAACAAGGTCGTATGTGCAATAGCTGCCATTTGTTGGAACTTCCACCAAACACGTTATTAAATGCCAAGGTATTTTGTCATTGGCTTTTGAAACTGGTTTTCTTCAGGCGACTGTGTCAAACTGTCACCTGAAGACCATTTCACGAGCCACTGAACTCAGGAAAGATTAATTTTTGAGTTATCCTATAACATGGCAGCACACAGATGTATCACATGGCAGCTATTGCACCTTCGGGGGGGGGGGGTGGCAATATTACCCACAAAGGGGGCAGCTTCCTGTGGCCCCCTGGTTACCCCACTGGGGTCAAATTTGAAACAGGATGCGCACCGTGTCGGTTGTTTCAACGCAATATGCACCGAGGGGGTCTGCGACCATCTCCAGCCTGCCAATGTGGCTCTCCATCACAGACTGCGGATCACGTTCTCAATGAGTGTCCTACCTTTAGTAAACACGCATATTCTGGAATGTAAAACATACTCGCTCTGCGGGAGGAATGGCGAAACCCCCCCTCCCCCACAGCAACATATGTGTGAATGGAGTTCTGGGCCCAAACGCCAAAGACAGAGATTGGCATTCAGCCTGTGGGCGCACCATTTATTCCGTATCCAAGGATGCAAGAGTTGCATCATCGAGATTTGGAATCAGCAAGGTCTATGTTGCCCAGAACCCATCATAACATTTTTGTGCAGATTCTTTTTGCAGTTATATTCAAAGTCTATGGTTCATATCCACTGGCTATAAAAAAAATATAAATGTAAAAAAAAGTTTCATATTTAAGAAATAAAGGGTAAGATGTTCATGTTTATGCAAGAAGATGTGTCCGAGGCAAGTAAAAACATGAATAGATGGCGAGGCGAAGCCGAGACCCATTATTCAAATGTTTTTACTGCCGAGGACACCTTATTTTGGCACAAACACGGACATCGCACCCTTTATTGTCCCCGCCGAACGGTTCGGAACGGGACGATGAATGAGCAGCGTCCTCCGTGATAAAAATGTTAACCCATGTTGTATCCGATTTCTCTGGAGTTCTGTAAGG
>JAMKCH010030028.1:0-28948 GCA_023653785.1 Ophioderma brevispina
CTTTTTGGTGTTTTGTCAAAAAAACAAACAACAACAACAACACAAAGAAACATCCTATTGATTCGTGTAAAACTGTAAGCTCATGGATTTCCCCTTGCCGCCGACATCCGATAAATTTTAATTTGGTGTAGGTTATTAATTTATTTTGAAAGTTTGCCACTATAATCAAGTAGGGACAAGCAAATTGCTTGGGACATGATGGGCATGAGATGCACAGTATTCTGGTATAACTACCCATACGGGGGGGGGTGCCTCCATCTGGAGGTGACGGGTATGTAGGCTGTTTAACCTAGATTTCACCGCTTGGCAATATCTGTAATAAGTTAATCAACACATAAGGTCAGTAGTGGCATTCGGATTGTTCGCAAATTTTGTATGTCATTTGGGATGCCATCTAAAAATGAACAACAAAGGCTATGTCTTCTTTTGACTCATTTAAATGCATGTTCACGCCTCATGAAAATAAATAATTTGGAAATTTTTATAACCAGAAAAGACAAAATGCCCAAAATTCATCTTTGAGCGAGTAGGCTCGCCTGCCGCGTGCCGCACGCAAAAGTATAAGACCCAATTTTTCCAGCACCGCCTGTCACCCAAATCCCCATGTATTTTGAAAATGGTCACCCAAAGACCCCATGTATTTTGAAACATGTGCACCCAAAGTACACCCATGCATGTATTTTGAAAATGTGTCACCCAAAGACCACATTTTTTGTGAAAGTTTACCACTTCAACTAAATACCCCTTTTTGGGAGAAAAATTATTGAAAATTTTCACCCAAAGACCTTATTTGTTTGCGTCACAGTGTACACTTTTACAATCGTGTAACAATGGGACGATTCACTTGGCATCAGGTTAAGTTGAAATTGGGACGTCAGCGCCAAGGTTGTTTACACCACGTGCTTACACATTAACATGATGCAAGCAAAATTTTAACATGGCCATTAAAACCTATGGGTGTCCACCACCTGGAAACAAAACTGTCATCTCTAAGACATATTCTACATCAAAATGGTGACATAATCTTACGTGGACACCCTCTAGAATTTATGTAACAATATGGTAAAGTTGCAGCAAATTTCGCATTTTTTTGCATTGCGATTATCAAACTGTGAGGATTATGGGTAGGCTGGCAATTAGAAATAATCAACCGAACAGCATTTTGATTAGTCCCAGCTAGGAGTGGCACGGCAAGGCGGGCTTTACTTAAAGCTATATCTGGTCCCGAATATTTATCGAAGGACCGGTGTTATTAACTGTTTTTTGAAAATTACACTTTTTTTGGCAGCTGGTTAAACCCGAACGGATTTTGAAGTCAATAATTTATTCCAAAATTAATGATCTTAATTAAGATTGCAGTGCAGTCATTTACTGCCAATGTTCCGTCACTGTTCAGTTCACTCCTTATGATTTACTGCAGGTCCACTCAGGTCACTGCAGGTCACAGTTTGCAGTATGCATAAACTTGCGAGGATTACGGTACAATTGGCGTACTGCATCCACAGCATCTTTTAGTATCAATCCAGTTGAAATTATTTTAACTTGTTGCAGACCGCATCACAAATGACGCGCAAGGGCCAAGTCCAGCAAATAAAAAGATTGAATATGGGGCTAAGGAAGAAAGTAAATATATAGCGGTCAATAAAGAGATGGGCATGCGGAGACGAGGTGGCAGTTTTTGACCGGGGGGCACTTGTATTCCAATGTGGATATGATGTGGAAGACATGGACTTAAAAATGGCACCCAAAAAAAAAAAATAACAAAAAAAAAAAAAAGAAAAAAAAAAAAAAAAAAAAAAAAACAAGTATTTTCCACCGGCTGCAAACAACCCTAAACAAGTAAATTTTTGTCATTTTTGCTACCCCAAACGCAATGCACGTGTCGTTAATAAACCCTTTAAAGATCTGCTTTGCTTACTTTCTGATTTACAATATTTTTGTTGATTTTCAATCCTGCGTTTTAAGGTATTACATACCCTTAACAACGTACCTACAGTCATGGTTAAGTAAAAACATACCCTTTTTTCCATATTTGCTGTTTTGACACCCTAATCAAGTACTCGCGTACATCGCCCTTTTGAAAAAACACCATTTTTACTCGTTTTCTGTTCACGCCATCAATATCCACCTTTCATACAAGTGGCCCCCGGGAATAATTGTTTGGTTGCCAGGAAATCGCTGCACTGCTCTCGCCACATTTATTGCATTGCCAATGACTGCATCATGCTGCATTGCAATGCAGTATAATGCAGTCTTCGCTGCACTGCGTGGCCGTAAATGAGATCTAATGAGGGCATAATGCAAGCAATTGCAGTAACCATGTAACGATTTTGGTAATGAACACCTTGTTGTCCCATACAGAATAATATATATATTAATATATATATATATATATATATATATCTATAAAAAAAATCTATAGATATATAATACATCTCAATCTATATATCTCTATATTATCTATCTATTATCATCCTCCTATCTAATATCTCTATCTAGTTATCTATCTCATCTTCTATATATAATCGTGCGCTTCTCTGGACGCATGCGTTTACCCCCTCACGCACACCTTTCTTGCGTTTAGCTTCGCTCACGAACACACATTTTTCCTCGCGAATCCAGACAAAAAACAAACTACGCTCAGTTGTCTGATGAATGCCGTTCGGCATTAAAATGCCATTAACAACAGCTGAAAATTAAGTTTTAGTCGAAATATGCTACAAAGGCTCTACTTTGTTTTAGTATCGAGCACTCTACAGTTGGAACTGAAATCTATGTATGGTTATATATATATATAATATATATATATATATATATCATATATATATATATATATATATATTATATATATATGCAAAACACACACGTACACCAGGTCAGAGTTCACTTAATGCCTTTATCTTAACGTTTTGAAGTCAAAGTCAACAGTCGAAAAAAAATTGCAACCTTTACAATACGAAGCGTCGTCAATAACAGCCTGTAGCTGTGTTGCAAAGTAACGATAATGTAATTTGTATTTATTCCCGAGTAAAAGTGAAAGTTTAAACAGCTTCGTTAAAGCAAGTGAGTAAAGAGTATAATTTTTGACATAATTATAAGTAATATTTACGACGTTGAATTTTGCTTGATATCAATAAGACCTATATGATTTATGTGCAGCCCTATGTGACCTGTGAATAGAAGCGATGCCTGAAAACAACAGCCGTTTGCATAAAGCGATGCGAATAAGTTTACATACATCATATTGTAACTTGTCACTGAATTTTGTACAACCGGAATCGATCTCAAAGGGCAAGATCCGATTATCAGCATGGACCCCATTCCTCACCCCCCCCCCCCCCCCCCAACCCCCCCCCCCCCCCCCCCCCCCCCCCCCCCCCCCCAACCCCCCCCCCCCCCCCCCCCCCCCAACTCGAACGTGATATTTTTATGTCCAGTCCATTCCTGTACCTAGGGTAATGACCCAAACTCGTCGTTTTCAATTCAACGGTTGTAAACTGCTAGGGTTTCTCATGCTCTATTTAGAATCATATGCGTATTTTATAACCAAAATCTCATGTTATATCCCTAACGTCCAAGAGGAAAATCTTACGAACACCACAAAACGGGAGCTAGCGTTATTTCGCGTTTAGAATCTATGGCACTTCCCCCCTGAAACAGGCAGGGGTCCGCTCCCGGATATTTTTCCAAGAGAGTTAGGGATATAGAATATATTCATTTTTACAATAATATTGGTGGAAAAATACTAAAACAGGCATGCCAAAAATATGGACGAATCCGAAAATATGTATTTTTTAAAACGCTTTTCACGACACTATCATACCCACCCAACTAACTTCCGATTACAATTTGGTATTGTGCAACTAAATTTCCTCTAAGTACAGATGTGAACACTCATCGAGTACCTTTGAGTACCATTATACAGGTGAGTCAGAAAATGACCATTGTGTACGTCAGATGCATCTTTAAGAAACATAATCTCAACCTATTTGGTATCAACGGAAATCTTATTTTAGGTGCTGCAACAATCAGTCACTCGGTTAGGTGTCGACCGAGAGAAAAAAGGACATATAGTATACTCTACTCGAAATGTACTCGGAAAATACTAGTTTCCTGTTAATTTTAGATGTCTAGAGAAAACCAGCACATTGTACTCGAAATGTACTCGAAAAGTACCATCCCATCACAGGAAAGGTACACTAAAAGCACAATGTACTCCCATTTCGAATTTGCTCCCCAGGAATGTCTAAAAAGTACGTTTCGAGCACACTGTACTGAAAATATACTCGAAATGTATTACTTCCCTGTTCAAGGAGTGTTAATAGAAAAAAGTACATTTTGAAAAATACTCGATGTACTTGATCATAACAATGTACTCGAAATGTACTCGACCAAACAGTGTATTCGAATCGTACTCGATCGAAAGGTACTACTTACTCGTTCCAAATTTGCACCTCAGGAATGTGCAGAGAAAAGCTACGTTTCAAGCACACTGTAGTCGAAATGTACTCAATCTAAACATTATACTCAAAATGTACTCGAAAAGTGTTATATTGGATCCAAATTTACACCTCAAGAATGTCTAGAGAAAAAGTACATTTCGAGTACAACATTAAATGTTGATAATTTTCTAAGTGCCAAAAAGTATATTTCCAGTACAACAGTAAATGATGAAAATGTATAATGTATACATAAATAAGTATCATGGATTTAAAAGGAATGTTTTTTGTTAGATGGTTTTCTTTAACTATTCAAACATCCCAGTTCAGTTAAATATCGTAATGCCGTTTAAATAGGACCAACGCAAAACTATAACAACGCTAATTCCTGAAGATTGATAGCACCTATTTGATTATTTGGAATATATTTACATAGGAAGCTCGCCATTTTGAATATATCATTACAAACGACAAAATATCTCAAAGGCTGATTTAATATAATAATATTCCAAGAAAGCTTAGGATTAGTTAATTTTCGATCAATGAATTCCAGTTTTTCTTACTTAATACTTTATGTCATGATAAATACTAGCGGTACTTTCTGAGTGGAGGTTGCAAGCTGTTGCACGGGAAGTCTAATTTTGCCGTATGCATTTAAATACAGCTATAAGCCTAAATTATTTGACCTTCAAATGGGGTATATAGGAAACTGCCCCGTACTTATGACGAATCTGCAAATATCACATGATATATATTTTAGCTGAATTATATTCTCTGTTGGTAATGATGATACCAGTAATTATTTAAACAGCGGCAATCTATGACAATTATACACAATATCGCTGCCCACATTAAAATGGTAAATTGCTCTCAATCAAATTTGGTCTAAAATTTTGGAATTAACCCCTCTTCACCGAAGGCGTGGTTACCACCCCTTGCTTTTTACCCTACCGAAATGTAGGGTTTACTTAATCGGTACTAGACAACACTCTATTAGCTTTCTTTGGAATTATAATTCATGAAAACTGCAAAAAAAAAAAAAAAAAAAAATTGTTGATGACGAGGCTTTCATACACTGTTGAAAATCACCCTAAACGCGCATGTTTACCTCCCGCAATTTCACATATTTTTGAACGTTAAATTGTAATGATATTATCCTCTTAATATGCCCTGGACAAGGCACAATTATACTCTGCTGTAAAAGATGACGATATAACAGCAAAAACAAAGTACCTTTACTTTGTGTTGTTAACCGTTTGACTGAAGGGTGTATTTTTCCATTTTCGTTGAAACCAATCCGTCAATCTTGCAATTCTGACATTTCATTTGAAGCAGATTCGAAACGTTACTGAGGTTATTGTTCATGTTCTCGACACAAGGCGAGTCAAATCACAGAACTCAAAAATTAATCATATGCATGTCACGGTATTTGAGTTCACATTGCCAACCCAGCTCCTGTTTCATCAAATGGTTACAAAACTAGTGCGACTTGTATCCAGAGCGTTAGTGCCTATCAGTAGACGAAATGTAGGGTTTACTTAATCGGTACTAGACAACACTCTATTAGCTTTCTTTGGAATTATAATTCATGAAAACTGCACAAGCCAAATTTTGAATATCGGTTGCTTGTCGAACATGGTAATTTCATAGCGTATGTAATTTGCAACAAAATGTCTGTTGAGTATTGATAGGTGAGATCTGAAGAGTACCCTCCCTCCCCTCAGACCACAGACGCACATCTTCCTGAGGACATCAAGAAGGGTTATTTTCATTTTTCTTAGTTTGAATAATTTTCTGCCATTATCTGTAGATAAGAGACGTAAACCACAGATATGGCTTGTTATTCTAGGTTTGCACTTCTTATCTATGGATAAGAGTTGTTA
This sequence comes from Ophioderma brevispina, assembly GCA_023653785.1. NCBI lineage: Eukaryota > Metazoa > Echinodermata > Ophiuroidea > Amphilepidida > Ophiodermatidae > Ophioderma > Ophioderma brevispina. Next base: position 6,323 of record JAMKCH010030028.1, read on the forward strand.
ACTATAGATAATAATCGTGTTATCCTAGCTTTACGCTCGTTAACTAGGGATAAGAGAAATTGATACACTTAGGCCTATGCTTCCATACACATCAGGGTATGTTTTGTACTCGCATAAGAAGCCTGGTGTAGGTGCCATCGAGTCTATCCTGTAGCTCTTTCTTCATGGTCCAGGTCTCAGATCCATATAGATACTCTCTACACAGGCTCTAAAGAACTTCAGCTTAGTTGAATTGGAGATACCAGATTGCCATAAGTGGTGTAGTTTATTGCAGGCATTCCAAGCTTGTCCTTTGCGTGACAGGAAGTCTTTCTTGCTGTCGGCAACATAGAACCCCAGATACTTGAAGTCCCTGACCTCGTTGAGTTGGGTGTCGTCTGTAGTGCAGATAGGATGATTATTATCTTCCTCATTGACGGTCATATATTCCGTCTTCTTGGCATTTAGATGTAGGCCGACTTTGTCTGCAGCATTCTCAAGTGACGTTAGTAAATCTTGTGCACCACATATCAGATCGGCTGTTAGAGGTAGATCATCTGCGTAGTCAAGGTCTGTGACTTTGGTCTAGCGCTCTTGGGTTTGATGGCAAGTCCATTGTCGTTCATGATGTCAAGACTCTGTCTAAAGATGTGATCAACCGCGATTACAAAGAGAAAGCTAGCAAGAATATCTCCTTGGATGATTCCAGTAGTTGTTAGGAACTTCTTTGTGGGCCCATCCATGGTCTGCACAAAGCTAGATGGGTTATCATACATGATAGCAATTGCTTTGACAGTCTCATCTAGGATACCATACTTGGTGAAAATATGCAGCATTACATACCTGTTAACACTGTCAAAAGCCTAGGAAAAATCTACAAAAATTACAGCGTTTCTCTCGCCATTCTCAACTCGTCTATGATCCTTCTGAGGCAAGTATCTGAGGTAGTGTTAATTTGCCTTTGCGAAAACATTTCTAGTTCCCGCCTAGAAATGTAGTCGATATGAGAATTGATTTTATTGACAGAATTGAATTGTAGATCTTAGAGGCCATGTGACAGTGTTCCCTCTGTAGTTTTGGGCCCCCTTTCTTGGGAGAAGGAGTGGATGAACGATGTTGAAAAGGCAACGGGGTGTTTCCCATGTCGTGTTGTTACAAAATTCTAACCATGATCATGTATAGTGGATTCTTCCAGATCACTGCAGAATGTTGTAGGGACCAGCGTTTTTGTGTTGTTCAAGTTTCTTCAGGCGATCTGAAGCCCTGCTATAGTGAAAGGTCATTCTGGATGGGAAAGGTGCCTGCTAATCTGTGAATGAAGAAATATTCGTAAAGGTTAGTGTATTCTGAACTGGCTGGCCGTGAGGACACCACGCCTGTGTCAAGGCGCTTTCATTTGTTTCCACCTGTGATTCTTATAGTGGAGTAGCCTTGTTATCATTCAGCTCCCTCAGGGCCTCCCAGGCAGCAGCATGCTTTTTTTTCAAGATATAGGGTGTGTCGAGTGCATCAGCCTTGCTTAACAATGCTCCTCCGCACCACGGTCCTAAGCTTCATCAGTGCACCTTACGGCATCAAGTTCTGGCGTGAGCTTCTAGGATTTAGAAGGGTGCGTCCTTGGCTGCCGACTTCAGTTTTATTTGACTTTGCCGGCTTTGTCATTTGAGGTAAAGGCATTAGTCGGTCTCTTCTATTTTCTTGGCACATCTCCAATGCTTTTTTCTTTGTTGAAGTGAGGGCATCATATATTGTGCTTGAGTTCTTGTCTTCAAGGGCATCCATAAGAGTGTTGATTTAATTCCTTTTACAGTATACTGCTCACATAGCTTTGTATCTCCCACTACCTTCCTCCATGCAATTGTTTTCATGGATCTGTAGGAGGGGGTTTACTTTGACGATAACTTATCCGGCTCCTACAAGACACTTCGATAATCAGACTTATCAGCTTCAAGTGTTGTAGGCTCTTGAGTTCTTAATGCTGTTAATGCCAACTTCTTTCTGACCAGAATGTAGTTCAGTTGGACCGTTATCTATTTGGCGACGATGTGTCCCTCTACTTGCTTGATTTTGGGATCTTGTGTTAGTGGCACAAGTTAAATTGTTTCATGAAGTCCTTCAGTACATTCCATTTCTGTTGGACTAGTTGTTGCAAGTGAACAGCGCGTCTTCAGGCCTAAGCTTAGCATTGTAATCCCATGAGGTACAGACCAATTATGGGCTGGAACTGGGTACTGGTAGCATCAGGGGTGTTGGTGGAAAAAAATAAAAGTGAGAGAGAGTTTCACTGATGGCGTGTGAGGGCTGTAGCCGCAAAGACGTGTTGCTGTCAGGATTACCCTTCAGTGTAAGGTTCAGGATGCGCTCATTGCAGTTGACAAGTTCGGCACGTGACTTGAGAGCCCCTTTGGTGATAAAAGAAACCCACTCTCCTGTACTGATTTTGGTTGTTCTTCCAGGCGGAAGCTGTAATAAATGCATAGTTATGTTATAAGTGCATAGCCATTCTGTCCAAGTGTGTTCATCAAAAATCGTCTGTCACCTTTTTAGTAGCAAATGCTTTCGTACACCCACAAAAACTATTGACTTGATGCAAAAGATTCGTTATTTGATTCGAGCATAGAAATTAGCGCCCGGTTTATATCTTAAGATTGTAAGCCTTGTTTGCATGGGAGCGTATGTTCCTATTAGGGGAAAAGAATGTGTGACATTCTGGGCCTTTTTTGTGATTTATATTGATAAAGGCAGTGAACAAAGTACTTCCATCACAAAAATCAACACCCGAAGAACATGTTTTATGATTTTAATGCATTTATATAAAACACCTAAAAAGAGATGGTACACTTTTGTGGTGTGCGTTCTCAAACGTGCTCTATCTTTAAAATTTGGTCCCCTGGCACTGCAAATGGCTCTCCATATCGGCACCTTAATTGCCTGCACATTACCTTTTAAATTTTCTTTGTCCATCCACCAGCTACTACGGCAGACGTGCAAGTAATAAATTGTTCTGCCTGAGATGAAATGGGATGTATGAGTAGTCCACCATGACGATAATAACAGTGTTGACGATATTGCTTTAACACAAGACGTCTTGTTGTTATTTTTTCGTATCTCAGCGTAAGAGATAGATGCGCTTTCCAGGTACAAGATAAGTCATGTAAAAATATTACTGTATGTAATAGCATACACATGGACCAAATTGTTTTCAAGGTTATAGAAACGAATTTGCCATTATATGGTGTATCTAATTTCTACACTACTAAAAAAGCTAACACTAATAGCTCGATCTGACGTACTATCCCCTATAAAATCCATTCACTGCTTAGACGTTGGAGCAAGAGTGTATGAACTTTGATATTCCTACTCAAAACTTTGCCATTAATATATTGACATGGTCAGCTAGAAAAACTCTCATGGGGACTCTCAGTTTCATTACACCGGTGCAACGAAAGTAGAGTCATGGGTTCGTTCGCGAACGCAGTCGTAAGGACTGACGTAGCACTAGTTGCGACGTAAGTTACTACTAGATTTTTTACGTGTTCGTGAAACTTGGACGTTAGGCTACGTGTGTCTACGAGTAAGCCAGATTGACGATTAAAACTTTACGTTGGGTCATGAGTACACGAAGCACACTCGTAGTGTGTGAAAGGGAACAAATCTTAATTTTCCATGCCACCGGTAACAAAATGCTTGTCCATGCCTTACTATCACATGTGTGGGGAAATTGCCTAAAGCTCAAATTGATGTCCTTATATAGGAAAATCTCAATTATGGAATAAATTCCACATCCGGCATTGTTGTATTACAGTAGCCTATGTGTACTGTTATACTACAAATATAAATTATTTAACAAAAACGTCATCTCAATCTTTGTGTGGAATTGATTATTTTAATGATTAATTAATATACACACAAAAACATTTCAAAATATTTGAGTCGCCTTAAATAGTGCACAATTTATCGTCATCTATTGACTCGTCCGAGTTTTTGAATTCTTTACAAAATCAGTGCAGGTCTTCGCTTACACCTTATTGTACTCTCTCCTGCTAACGACCTTTTCCTCCCGGCCTGTAATCTTCATTCATTCATGTCTTTTCTTTTTGTTTATTGGATATAGGCCTATATTAATTTGCATGTTTTTTTTCAAATAAAAATATTTTTTGTCGTTCCCAACCTATAAGAATTACTCCTAATGAGGAAAAACATAGGGCCGCACTCTTTGGTCTTAACCATTTTTCTTGTGCAGGTGTAGGCCTATCGAATACCTATCGAGAGTACACAGATAATAATAAACAAGGCCAATTTAACCGCGGTTCTCATCAAACCAGGAGGCGAAGTATACATATGCAGGTACTAGTCCAAGTACTTAACCCGTTTCATTAAGTCTTCCCACTTAACCCCCGCACAACCCCCAACCACGCGTATGCTTCTAAAATCATTACTCGCTTTACTAGAAACGGCATTCAACACCGACTAGTACCTAATTGCACCCACGATGCCCCAAATAGAAGGGCAAAGTAATAATGATCCTAGTTATGCGAAAAGGTATTTCTACGACTCTCTAACGTCCATTGTTCGCGACCGCACGTAAGTCACAACTTGTAGAAATCGTACAAGCGCCTAAGCAAAATGTTACGTATATATTACGATTCAAGTTTGGGGACGAACCCCTGGCCACGCGACGAGTGTTCTAGACGCATAACCCGCAGCCGCGCGCAAGGGGCTGTAAGCCTGCTAGAACTAAAACGGGGATCCGTCTGCTCATTCAGTCCACGGTAAGGGATTTAGCCGGCCTGACTATGTATCTAGTTCTTCGTAGACTAGGCACCCAATCTTTTTCACATTCATGCGGGGACAATTGACTATTAATTATTAAAGAACAATGTACAGATGTTTGATCTTAAAAAGGAATTTTATTATGGAAATAACAGCCAATTTTTGGAAAAATAAAGATATGATGACGTCACGGCATTGATTGGGGTATTATTTTGCTTCGGCGGGACACATTAGTAAAAAATGGGACGTACGTATCCCACATGGAAAAAAACAACCGATTATCGTCATTGTACTTGAGATGTGTAAAAAATTGTGATTAAAAAAAAAAGGTGAAAATTTTGTACTGTTTTTAGGACATAATAACCGGTTGTCTTTTGGAAAAAATAATAGCACTTTTTGGCAGAGGGTGATGCATGTGACAGACTTGATTTAACATAGCGGATTATATTATCCCAGATACTCCCCGACGAGCACGATGCTATCTGATACCTGACCCACGTGACTGGTAACTGACCACGTGACACCAACTATTTATCTCGTTACCGTTTATAACTACACTACGGCAAAGCACAAGCATTCTGTATCTCTGTTGTCTCAGCGTAATCGATCAAGAGGTGAGACCTATACATGTTTGTTCTGTAAAGGGAGGGTAGGACACGATCTGCTCGATTTGGGGCATGGGGGGATTTCCAAACGGAATTTGTGAAACTGTACATTCATTTACTATGGCAGTCTCGTCCCAGTGACATTAAAAAAAAATCACGATCTTAAACCTTTTGTTCAAAAGATCTTAGTCATATCATGAGAAATAAGGGAAACAAAAAAATATGAAGTTCACAACAATCATGCTTCTGTTAACATTACCTGTGCATAAACTCAAAACTCCAGAAAAAACTTCCCCTGCAAAAAATAATCTCTATCAAACATAATACGCTTGAACATATGCGCCATGGCTACAGAGCTATGCGCTCGTAGCCAGCGCACCGATTACATCCTAATATCAAAAACTGCCCTATTATAATTATTTACACCCAAAAACCTTTTGCACTCCTGGCTACCATGTCAACATACACGGAATAAACCGTGACATTGTAGCCGAAGTCAATAGGATATAGTGTGATCCTTGTCAGTAACAATGGTTTGAACACAATAGGAGGACACTACATCACAGGGCACTGTAATTCGTGACACCGGGTGCGTCAAGTAGTTTCGGTAAGATGACCCGTGTTCGGAAACATGAATCGATTAAAACCTTAACAGGAGTAAACCACACGTGGATGTCAATTTATCCGTTTTTTAAACATGGTTGCATTGTAAGATGTAATACTTACAATTATACCCGAAGCTATATACTTATATATATAGATAGAGTATATATATATAGGTAAATAAATCGATATATAGATATATATTATATATTATATACTAATATATATAATATATATATAGCATATATATTTCTTTGTACATTATTGCGATACAAAAACCATTACGCCTCATTTCCTGGCGCTTTTGCTGATTATACATTATTACATACTAATTCTCTGTAAATATTTTCAATTCAGTGTGTGTCGCTTCTGGCAAGATTGTATCTTCTTGAATATCAACACACTTGGCGAAAACGCTTGAATTGGTGCCATACGAGGTTCATCTAATTCACAAATTGGCCACTGCTGAGAGTGCGATACACCCAGCCTCTTAAGGTGCCTTCGTTCTTGGTGCAAGACAATGATAAACCAATCAAATCAGCTGATAGTATCGAAGGACATTTTGCGTGACATAGTCAAGTCATGTCCTTGTCTTGAGAACCTTGGAATTCTGTGGAGTTGTACTAGGTGGTATTGACAGAGTCGGATTTAACATTAAGCTTACGAAGACCTTGTATAGAAAAAGTTCCATGTGAGAATAACGCGTGGTTGTGCTGCGCTGAGATCAGGACGGATTAACAATTACAATATCTGACGTTGATTTTGGTTCTTATCGACATAGGGAAAACGCCAATCAATCTGCTCGAAGATGTATTTAAAATGTGCAACCAAAAAATGTAAAAACACTCACTCTGAGGAAATTAGCTATTACTTGATTGTAAAGTGATTGAGTTAACCGTCGGTCTGTGAAAGAGCTTTTTCTCTGGCACTGTAACGTTCCTCGTCATTTGGTTTGACTTCAGCGGTTTGCCGATACAAACTATGTCCACGCCATAAGTCAACTTACAATTGAGTCGTCAGACACCTTTCCGGGGACATCTCTTCAGTAGCAAGTTGGGCGCCATTTCTGTGTTGAATCGAGTTGTTACAACTCATAGGAGCAGACTTAAGAGCTTTGGAGTCTGACAGATACCATCTTGCTGCAAAAACTAATTTTACGACAAGTCTGGCTACCAAGGAGGTGGTTTAAAGCTTCCGCCATCGCTGGAAATCTTCAAGAATTAAAGTAACTTGAACGATTAAGTGAGATCTTTCTCGCAGAAGTGCGCTATAGATTTCCGTGCCTTTTCTAATCTCAAGCAGTTAATGTCTGCAAATCCTACATGATGACACAGGTATTGCATATGCCGTAGGACACTTGTGCTTTCTCTCGAAAATATCACAATCACAAATAGCTGTATCACAGATTTATCACTTGACACTATTAAGTGAAAATTGTTCATTTGAAACAGCTACGTCTACGTCATTGTGGCCTTATTACCGATGTGGGTTACAATTGCATCGAACTCTTGAAAGAAAGCATTAAACTTTAGAGATAAATGCACTGTCAACAGATTACAGGAAGAAACTGATAATGAATGGTGGGGTGGTTTTTGTCTGCTCATGAATGTCTCCGGACAGATATTCATTGTGGACAAGTGACCATACTGGGTGTAGAAAAACTGTGATGACGCTAGTATCTAAGAACAGCATTCCATTTGCATGTTACACAGAAAAGTGATCCCTTAACAATCGTATTACCAAGCCCTTTTTTGTAACACGGTTTAGGGGGGGGGGGGAGTTACCCCCCCTCGAGAATTAGTTTATAAAGCACCCGATGATTATGATTTTGATACCAGTGGATAGCTATGGTCCTCCTCGTTCAATGCTACAAAAATAAGTAATAGCTACCCTAGTAATACCTAGGGTATAACGTCACAATGACCTTTAAAGTCCGCGAGTCGGCCAAATGGGCATTTTCCACCGAACTTTAAAAAATGTAGGCGAATTATCGGATTTTCATGCGGTTTTAGCTCGAAATGATGGCCAGTTGACTAGTTTACCTAAATATAGATTTAGAGCCATTACTGTGCAAATTAATTTCAAAAATGTACTATAAAATATTCTTGGGTGGGCATACCACCCCCATTACCCTTCAACTTTGACGGCGTGCCAGACCCGGTGAAGGGTGCTTATACCTTCACATTCTTTCGCTAAACTGACTGGAAAGGATGAGAAAATGGTTGCCCGAAGCTTTTGGCATTTTAGCGCACCGGAGCAAAGTTCAGTGGGGGGGTGGTAACCACCCCTTGGTAATACGAGGGTTTTGACTGACATAGACAGTACGTTTTTATGATTTTTTTCTGTAACGTAGTACTGTACGCTGAACAGGAGTCGTTGTTGCAGTGCAAAAATCAAGCAAAAAAAAAAAGAGATGCACGATTTAATGTTTTTAATGGCAGTCCAGTCTACCATTACAAAAATATTGAGCCTGTAGGTAACCATAGTTACTCAGGGGGTATCCCTCTGATATTACAACGTCTGCAGTTGTGAAGGAATAGACCAGTAGTTAAACCCTACGTCACTCTTTTTTGCATGCGATAATTCTGCGAATCGTTTAGGCCCATGGTATTAAATCTATCATATTACAATGGGCCCAGTGTTGTAACAGTCAGGCCAACCTTTATTTTTTTTTTTTCCAAGATACCAGGGCCCTTCTCCTACATGGACAACCATTGCTGTTAACGGGCTATTGATCAATTATGACGACCCCTCTTATCCTATGCGCGATCGTGCCTACGGGTATTCAGGTTAATGATTCAACTCAGAGATCATCCAAGATACTGTCCCCTCCATACAGTATCAACTTTCACAAGTTTCTGAGTTTTACCACCAGTCGTAACGTATACTTAGAGATTTTAGGTTTATAAAGTGTCAGGGATGCTATAGATCGAATTTTGGGGGAGGATATGTTGCAGATTTCGAGATTGTTTCGTAAGCTTACGAAAAATGTGCGGCCAATTTGGTTGCATGAATGGGTCAACTGTGGAGGCAAATGGTTAAATCGGATCAAATATACAGGCTCAAAATTCACTTTTGTCATGGTTCAGAATTACTATGCGAAGCATGGCCGAAGATGTTCTAGAGGTGATCGTGATTAAAATTCATGTAACTGCTCCAGTTTGTACGTCTTATAATAAGGTTAGAAAGAAAAAGGGTGAATGATGGAATTCTTGAGACCGTCCGTTTTGAAATTAGGCTGCATTACATGACATTGATGTAGCGTTAGCTACTTGTGTTTTGTTAGTATTATTATTTCTTTATTAATATAAAAGATTTTAGAATCATGTGTTGAACATGTATATGGTTATCAGGTATTTGGCAATTGTTCAAGTTTGATTATTTTTTGACTCGTTGTCAGTGTGGAATCAATTGACCTTGTTGTAACATTCATGCGAACTCTTGAAAGAAAGCATTCAACTCTTAGAGATAAACGACTGCCAACAGATTACAGGAGAAACTATAATGAAATTGGTGTCTGCTCAATTAATGTCGCTCCGGCTAGCATTGACCAGTGACATACTGGTGTAGAAAACTGTGCTGAGCTATTATCTAAGAACAGCATCGCATTTGCGTTACACGAAAGGTGACTTAACAATCGTATGTACCAAGCTTTTTTGGTACAACGGTTACGGGGTGGGGGGGGGGAGTTTACCACCCCCTCGAAATCGTTATAAAGCACCCGATGCTATGATTTTGATACCAGGGTATAGCTATGGTCCTCCTCTTTCAATTGCTACCAAAATAAGAAAGTCCCTAGTAATACTAGTATACGTCACAATGACGCCTTAAAGTCCGGGAGTCGGCCAAATTGGCATTCCACAGAACTTACAAAAGGTATGGAGGAATATCGGATTTTCATGCGGTTTTCAGCTCTAGAATGATTGGCATTTGACTAGTTTTACATACTTAGAGTGCAGAGCATACTGTGCATAATATTTCAAAATGGTACTATAAAATTCTTGGGTGGCAACCACCCCAGACCTTCAACTTTGACGGCGTGCCTAACCCCGGTTAGTTGCTAAAGCATTCACAGTTCTTTCGCTAAAAATGACTGGAAAGGATGAGAAAATGGTTGCCACGAAAGCTTTTTTGGCATTTTAGCGCACCGAGCAAAGTTCCATGGGGGGTGGTAACCACCTTTGGTAAACGCGTGTTTGACCTGACATAGACATATTTTTTATGATTTTTTTCTGGTAACGTAGTTTACTGTACGCTCGAACAAGGAGTCCGTTGTTTCAGTGCAAAATCATCAAACAAAACAAGAGTTTTTTCACTGTTTAATGTTTTACCATGGCAGTCCGTCTACCATTACAAATATATTGAGCTGTAGGTTTCACCCATCTTGTCATCAGGGGGTTCCCCTCTGATATTACTACGTCGTGCAGTTGTGAATGAATAGACCAGTTAACACCCTAACTTCACTTTCTTGTGTTGCCTGCGAAATCCATTCCTGCGAATCGTTTATGGCCCATGGTATTAAACCTCTATCATATACAATTCCAGTTTGTACAGTCAGGCCCACCTATTTCAAATACCAGGCCCTACTGTTTACAAACATTGCTTTTACTGGTCTATTGGCAATCACTTAATTACGACCCCCTCTAGACATATGCGCGCATCGTGCCTCGTGTATTCAGTAATGATCCACTCGAGATCCTCCAAGATCTGTCCTCCAACCGTAATCATAACTTTCCAACAAGTTTTCCTGAGGTTTTACCACCAGTTGGTAAGTATACTTAGAGAGTTAAAGTTTTAATAAGTGTCAGGGATGCAATAGCTCAATTTTGGATGATAATGTTGGCGTTTCGAGATGTTTTTCGTATGCCTTACCGCAAAAATCGGCGCCATTTGGTGCATGAAATGGGTCACTGTGTGGGCACTGGTTAATCGTGACTCAAATACAGGCTCAAATTCCATTTTTGTCATTGTTCAAAATTATGCGAAGCCTCCAACATGTTCTAGAGGTGATCGTGCTTAAAATTCATGTACCTGCCAACTTGTACGTCTATATATCATGTAGAAGGGAATGGTGATTTATTCTTCATTACCGTCGTCGTTGAAATTAGGCTGGGCATACACGGCCATTTGATTTAGGATAGATCTTTGTGTTGTTATTATTATTATTTCTTTCTTTTATTAATAAATTTTTTTAGAATCATTGTGAACATGGTATTTTCTGGTTTACTCAGGTATTTTGGCACATTTGTGTTCTTATTATACTATTTTTGATGTTTGGACTTCGATGATCAGTGTGGAATCTTAATAAACCCTTGTTGAAACGCTGATATGCGCAAAGCGCGCGCCAATTCGCCTCGTATTTTCGGGAGAACTAGGAAGTGACAGCAATACAATTCGATTTGTGGTAGTATTATTTTAATTAGTTGTATTTCTTCTTAAAATTTGGGGCAGTCTTTGATTATTGTTGAATTTAGATTATTTAAGGGTGTTAGTTGAAAAAAAAAATTTATAAGGGAGGAGCAATCACACTCTCAGTTACCTATAATTGGAGTTAAGATTTTATATACATGTATTTTTATTCATTGAGTTGGGGTAGGCATTTTGGTGCCTATTTCTTGTAGATACCGTAATGTATTTTGTGGAAATAAAGTGATATTTTTATATATTATTTATATCAGGCTTCCTGGTTGTAACAAAGAAACATTGTATGTACAGTTTGGTAAAGTGTCCGGATTCAAACATATTCTTTTTGAATATTGTATCGCATCCGGGCATTTCGGAATGACATCCATCACGCAGCCCTAATCGTTTCAGACTGGTAAACGCGGTGTTTTGATCAATGTTGATCAAAGTCCAGCCTGAGTTTAATAATAAGAATAATATTGAATTGCTTTGTTTTACTTTACGTATGATCCGAATACATTGCCAACTCGCTAGAAAAAATATTGTAACTTTCTCGACTCGTATAATATTTTTCTAGCTCGTTCAATACATTTCTGTATCATCTCAAAGCCCTTCAATTATCTCTACCACGTGAAGCCAGATGCCTTTAAACTCATCATGGTGGAGCAAATTACGAGTGTTGAACTTAGATTAAGCTTTTATAGATTCTATACTTAGAGATTGTGAGGTTATGCGACGGAAAAAAAAACGTTTTACGGGCCCGACCGACCCTTTTTCATTTTGCCAATTTTTTTTTTTAGTTTTTCCAAAAATCATGTAAAAAATCCGCTGTTTTTAGCTCAATTTATCAATTTTGGCTAATTTTTTAGAAAAGTTTACTTGTAAAATTTCATTTTTTACTCTTTTTTTTCAGTTTTTTGGGCCTATTTTATGCCATTTGACCTCCAGGAAGAAAAAAATAAATAATAAGAAAGAAAAAAAATTGCCCGACCGACCGACCCTACTTGAAAGGTCCGCTCCTCGCCCGTAAAACAGGTTTGTTTTTCGTCCTCCTATAGATAATGTTTGAATTGTAACATAGAAGGGACGAAATAAAAACTGAATAAGCTAACGAATACTGGTTAATACAATGCGATAAAAAATAATGTTAAATGTTTTATATTAAATATTCAAATGATGTTGGTAATTTTAGAATTATTTCTCTTAAGATTGTTTTTGTGATATTGAATAAATATTAATTTTAATTATTAAACGCTAATTAAAGGTAGTTTTCTTACTGTTGTGAGTAATGTATGATTGATTTTTACATTCGAGAGATTTTATGTATAATGAGAATTCATGGTAACTGAAACTTTTATGGAGTAAAGCATATTTTGATCTTTTTATGCCGTATTTTATTGAATACTGTTATTCACATGAGTTAAAAAGACTCTATGGTCTAGGTCTTGCATATAATCCTTATGCGCAAAAATTGTAATGATCTTATTATTCTAGGAATTATTACATTATCTTGTCATGGATTCTATATATTACTGGATATTATTTTTTATAAAAAATTAAAAAAAACCTCTTTGATTTTAATCAGAGATGCGCATGGCGATCGCAGTGTTGTTCAGCGTTCTGGATCACTGACTCTACACATGGATAGCAGGTCTCAGTAAGTTCCCGCGGAACAACAGAAGTTGCTTTTTCACCTTCTCAATGGGCGGAAATAATGCATACACGTGCTGGTGCACACAATGTGTCTAAAATTGTTATCAAGATCTTTTAATTTGGACCAATGAAGCATTTTTAGAAGGGCAAAATGCAACTTTCCTGTGGTTCAATCAGCGACTAGGCAACGTTGCGGTAGCGCCCCCGCTATCCATGTATAGACGTCTAGACCTTTCCTTTTCATCATTCTCATACGGATCCTGGGTTTCCTACGGAAATCAATTTACAACCGAAATTCTATCCCACAATGCAGCCAACGTGTACGATAGATATGCATCACTCCATGTACGCTCCCGGTTTTGTGCGCCTCCTTTAAACTACGTGCCCTTTTGTTGCGCAAAAATTACAACCCATCAAAGAGTATACTCGTTACTGGTATAATTTATGTACAGCAAACGGTTTTCGCAAGTTATGACAGAAAATGACCGTATGACACAAAAAAAAACACAAAAAAACCATAGAATATATATGCGGCTATTTATTTATCTACCATACACGTTGTGCCTTGTGGGATAGGAATTCGGTAAAAAATGATTCCGGATGAAACCAGGACCACGTATTGTGCTTCTTTTGTTCACTGTCATTTATATAGCTAGACAGCCCCGGTTTTTCAGAGACCTTTTTTAAACCTCATCCATATTCATACAAAAATATACAGTGACCGTTTATTTTTTTTCCGAACGTGGTCTCTGGACACTTCCGGAGAAAAAATAACGGTCTGATTAATATTCATAGTTAAACCATAACGGAAATTGAAACAAAGAAAATTCTAAAACACTCTTTCCTCATATTGGTACAAATGAAAAGAAGAAACAATAGTAAATAACTCAATATAAAAGCATATGGTGTGAACAGATTGCCATCTACTTGTTAGCTTATCTATCGATTACGATGCAGCCCAAGTATTGTTTTAAAGTTATGCAAATTTCTTCTTCACTATTTTAAGGGACAATCGAAACAGTTTGCTCCTTTAATTGTTTATGAAAGAGGCAGGTGACTCATACAAAGCTTATTGTGGGGGATGGTCGGATTACCATTTTCTGGTTAGATAATACATGTATATCGACAACGAATCAGCCAAGTAGTGATTCAAAGTTATTGTATCTTCATTTGACCTCATACAAAAGCTTATTGTTATTGTCAGATTACATCTTCTGGTTAGCTAATACATGTATATCGTCAAAAAACCTCCAAGTATGTCATGGAAAATTTTCAGGGACTCAATGCCAAAAGCCTTTTGTGATTGTAGATTACCACTCTTGGTTTAGCTAATACATGTATCTCGACACGAATCATCCAACAAGTATTCAAAGAAGTCATTGAAATCTGCTAAATACAATTAAACATGTTAGCTTTTACTTTAAAATGGTAATTGAACAATGGCTACCCGTAACGCCAGATCACTGAATACGGGATTAAAAATAAAATTGAAGGAGAAACGTAGAAAAAGAGAAGGGAATTCCTTCTGCCTTTGATTTCTACTTCTATGCGCAATCGAGTGCTAGTAATACATCGTAAGACTAGCTATTTGCCTATATAGGATATCTATTAGCTAAACTTTGCGCACCACCTGCGCAACAATAATTCGGTACGCACCGGGGCGGAATAACTCGTATCAAGATCTTTATATTAATTCGTGTGTCATAACCCGGGATCATATATACGTGGTGAACGGTTATTTAACTGACCTACTAAATTTCAAACCTGCCTACTAATCACCATTACACGGCCTACAACCATCCATAGGAATAAGCTCTCAACAGATGGGACCTTTCTAAATTCATATCATGCTTCCTCCCTGCCATAAGATTATCTCTCCAGAAGATTAAACCTATTATCTACTAAACCTTGATGTTAGACTCCTTCACAAGTGAACTAACAGCGGCAATTTGTGTTTTTAATTAGACCAATATCAAACCATATTTTTCATACGGTGTGCTTTCTCATCCTTTATCTATTACGGAGAGTCATCGTTCGGATCGGACGTCGACACTCTGTAGTTTTGCTCGTCAACACTCTCATACTACACCCTCGCATTTGGCACAGCACCACACTGCATAACCTTCACATACTACACCTCACTGCACACCCACCCCACACACACACTCTCATACCCACCACATGCCATCACACCCGCATACCCACTTTTTACAGACTCACACCTCGTATACACACCCATACATACACACCTCATACTTCCAGCCACTCATACACACCCACCCGCACATACTAAACCCCTATACTTTCCAGCCACTCATACACACCCGCAATACCACACCCCCATACGTCCAACATTCATTAACCCCACACAACACTACCCCACGCTCATAGATCGGACCCACACATACACACCCTCATACGACCCCACACATGCCACTTACGCCACTCTTACATGCACACCCCTAGGCACTCTTCACAACACACTCTCACACCCACCCAGAACACATGCACTGCACGCCTCATACACCACACAGGTCCATGCACACCCTCACTCCACACACCCACCATGCACATCCACAACAGCCAACATACACTTATAACCTTACTCCTTACACAAACCCATGCATGCATACCCTAATGCCCCCACGTACATTTTAACGCTTCTCTTACAGGCACACCCTTACCCCTCCACGCACCCACATGCGCACACACTCATCATGACACAAGATGTCAACACCTTACTCATTCATCGTAATCGGTCACCATCCCGGGATCCATTCTGTAGAAGCAGTTTCGTTATTAGGAGGGGAGGAATTTTTAGGTTGATTTGAGCTGTAGAGTGTTGCATCGATCAGAAAATACCGTCGCACAGTATATTAAATGGCTGTACCAGATGTTCGAACTGGTAGGTATTGTTAAGGAAGAATGGGTTATTTTTACACACTCTTATGTTAGTAAATAAATATTAATGTTCCCCTTATGTAGTCATGGAAACACTGACCCACTTCTCATCGGCTTATTATGGTTACACATCGCATTGTAAACACCGGGGCATTGATTGTGGTCGTACCTAGAGATAGCAGCGCCACACACCGGGGCATTGATTGTAGTCGTGTCCAGAGATAGCAGCATTGTACACCGGTTTATTGATTGTGGTCGTGCCTGGAGATAGCAGCGTCACACACCGATGTATTGATGGTGGTCGTGCCTAGAGTTAGCAGCGTCCACAACGTCGGCATTTGATTGTGGTCGGCCAGGGATAGCAGCGTCATACACCAAGGCATTGATGGTGGTCGTGCCTAGAATAGCAGCGTCACTTGCAGTGGGCATTGGTTGTGGTCGTGCCCACAATATAGCTGCGCCATACACCGAGGCAATGAGGATGGTCGTGCCTAAGAGCAGCAGCGCATACACTGAGGCAGTGAGGGTGGTCGTGCCGAGATATAGCAACAAGCGCCATACACTGAATGCATTGAGGTGGTCGTGCCAAGAGATAACCATCATCACACACCAGGGCATTGAGGGTGGTCGTGCCCAGAGGTGTTTCCCCAAGGCCAATGTACAACCGGGGGCTGATTGAAGTCGTACCCATATATAGGAAGCATTATATAGCGACCCAACGATTGTAGTGGTGTGGACGTGGTCCACAAAGCGTCGTTGTAATACTGGGATACCAGTCATAGTCATAGGCTGGTTAATTTTTTATTATAATCTATTTATTTATGTCCCTTAGTTTTAATTGTAGATTGTTATGTGTCTGCGTAATGGTAGTATGCATGATAATGCATTTCCATCATGCTTATCACAACATGCTCCCCAGCGTGTAGCGCGGGAGCTCTGTTAAAATCTCTAGGGTTAAAGGACTTAGTTTCGGGGGTCCTGTACTGGACCTCAGTGTCACCTGAGAGTGTATAAATGTTATAGCAAAGGGAACAGAATTGTATTAGTATGGGGATAAATCAAACTAGTACTGGCAGAGTTTTGTGTTCATTCCAACTTCATGTCATTTCCGTAGGGAAGGTTGAATTTCCAACTTCAGGTACATTCCGTATTGAACATGGTAAGGCGATTCAAGATTCAAAATTTATTTTCATTCATACATAAAATCACATATAAATATATACCATACAATGAAGTGAGAAAAATGCTCAATAGGCCTAAATGGCCTGAAACGAGCATCACCTGAAATTACATGTTGCCTACAAACAAAGACCTAAATCATTGTACACACACACCTACAAACACAATACAACGTCAAACCAGGAGCCAGTTCAAACAAAAAATTATGGCAAGAAACACTCAAATGTGATAAACCGCATCAAAATTTGTAGTTCCGAAGGTAACGATCCAAACAATAACTACATAATTTGAAACAAAAGTTGATTTTTAATTTGTGATCGAAGTTTTCAATTGAATTTTGCCATCCAATAGTTTTTGTTTAATTGCCTTCCCATGTTTCGGGCCTGCTACTCTTATTGATTTACTTGCAAAGGTATTTTTTGTTTTACAGTCAAGGTACATTATCGTAGGCCTTATTTCTTGTCTGGTATCTATGCATGCTACCTTCTTCCAATACAATTTACAAATGAGAGCGCCGCTCATACTCTCATTACTGAATGGGGGACGTCTATTTGTGGATCCCGCTTGGTGATATTTGGAAATTCTCAATGTGTGTTCATGACTTTCGAGAGACTTTTTAGACCTCAGTGGTCAAAAATCTATGCGCAATGATAATGGGAAAATCCGTTTTTGGTCTCGGCTATAGGAAGCGAAAACAGAAGTTAAATAAGACTTTCCTTTGTTGAGTGTTGGTGTTGTTTCTAGTAGTCAACTTTTCGCCATGAGTCAATCTCTGAAATTGAGGGTTGAAAAAGATCGCTAAATAATCGTAGATTATGCGCCGATATAATGTGAACTAGTGAATGTACTACTGTGTCTGTTTTACTTAGATCATTCCTGAACCCACAGTGTCATCCATTGCAAGGGTGACATATCAAGTTTTAATAAGGTGACACTGCAAATATGCATTGCTATTTCCGACAGAGGCACCAAGTTTGAACTGGGAATGCAATGGAGTATGATTCTGTCACATTATAAGCGCGGAACCGTGTTTGTGTGCGGGGTCAAGCATGGTTTGCATGTCACGTACAATGTACACACGTTCGATTGTGTGTATACTTCGGTCAGTCACCCGAATTGTACTACACATGCGCGAATTGCCGTCGTGTGACTAGCGTCGTGACTTGTCACTAGAATCATCTATAACAGGCTTCAATAGAGAAGGTTTGTTTGTGCTCTGTACTATTCTCTGTACTGTAAAACTACTTTGACTGCTTCTCTAATTGCTTTGTAAGTGCTTATACTGAAGGTGCTTACTTCAATGTCAAAGGTATCATAAACATTTCAGTACCTTTTACTTCTTAAAGAGAGGTTCTTATAGTGGGCTCAAATACTGACTATTTTGAGATTATATTCAGTGCCTTTTTTTGGAGTTTTAAAAATATTTTTGTCCAGTATTTTTAATGTACTTACCTATGCTAGTACACTCTTACCCGTATTTTATGTAGGGAAGTATCAGAGTACAGTATAACGAATACATACACTTTCAGTAACGAAATGTTTCGTTTTAAATTACGCTATATTTTTTAGATATTTGTCGATATGCTTTTCCAAGTGAGATTTCATCGATTGTGACTCCGAAATTTTTGTCTCCATTTACTCGTTTGAGCGTCGTATCGTCTAAAATAATGTTTTCCATTTTCCCCACATATTATCAATATTTTATACGATTTGTACCAAGAATCATGTAATTTGTCTTTGTTTGCATTAACTGAAAGCTTGTT
Source organism: Ophioderma brevispina (assembly GCA_023653785.1). Taxonomy (NCBI): domain Eukaryota; kingdom Metazoa; phylum Echinodermata; class Ophiuroidea; order Amphilepidida; family Ophiodermatidae; genus Ophioderma; species Ophioderma brevispina. Next base: position 25,182 of record JAMKCH010030028.1, read on the forward strand.
TTGCTTTAAACTCAATTGCTTTGACCTCTTCCCACTGCGTTATTTATTAAATTCAAATGGATACAATATCATTGTGTGAATAAGTAATTGTAGTATCATCTGCAAAAGACGAATGGGAAGGATACGGTATTATTAACAATATATTTACATATGTATAAAAAAGTAAGGGGCCTAAAATCGAACCTTGGGGAACACCACATAATACTTCTTACAAGTGGGTTACGATTTACAGAGTTGTAATACACACATTGTTTCCTCCTGTTTATACATAATTAGTAACCATTTTAAACAACACCTCGAAAACCATAGTGTTCCAGTTATATAAAAAAATATGATTTTATTGTATCAAGGCTTTTGCAAGTCTATAAATACACCAATGGTGCTTTCATTGTTTTTCAACCGATGTACTAGTTTTATCATCATTCCAATATGGCCATAATAGGTAGAATTGTTGGATCTAAATCCAAATTGTTTGGCTTTAATATGTTGAATTTATTGATATAGTCAAATGCTCTGTTAAAAACCCAGTCGTTCAAAGTAATTTTTGAAAAACATGGCAAGACCGAAACTGGTCTGGAGTTAAGAAAACTCGGGCTATCCTTTTTGTTCATAGGGATTACCTTTTGCATTTTTGTAGTTGGGACTGTGCATGTAGTGATAGAAAGGTTAAATAATTTGGTTAAAGGTATGGATATTTCATTTGCTATTCTTTTACAATCATATTACGCAAAATTGGCATGAACCCAGCAACACAACTCTTGTTCTGGTCAATTTTGTATATAATTTTTATGGTTTCATCAACAACCAATTGGTTTCATATACATGCTATTTCGTTGATAGGGGTCTTTAAAAATCAATAGTATTTTTTTTGCCCGTACACTTATTATCAGAACTTATGTCTGTAATATGAAAATTGGTCTACTTTTGAAAATCCAAAAATGGTGCCGACCGAAGACAGAAGTGGTGCACGGTATTGGGGTTAGTTACTGCTTTTTGCATTGTGAGAAAAATGAAACTTCTGTCAACCGTTTTGGATAGAGGGAGTGGGGTTTAGTGTGCTAATAATTGGATATGTTATGTGTTTTAAGTCTTCCGCTCCAGGGCAAAGCTTGTGTTGTTTTGTGGAGGAAAAAATTGTGGATTTTTTGATGATTTCTGAGGCAAGTTATTCAAGAAATGAAAGCACATCTAGAGACTTTGCCAATCCGGCATATTCCATCCATCCCATTTCCTAAATGTGGGTATCATATTGAGGAAATGTAATAATGAGTGTGCTTGGAGAGAGATGGTGAAATACAATGTACAAACTAATTGGGAAATCTGAGGCATCTGGGGATGATTATAACAAACAGTTAATTTATTACTGAAGAAGGATATAAGTTGTTGTTTTTTGTATCGACCATAATGTTACCTTTTTTTGTAAATGGTTGCGACTTGCACTGTGGACTAACGAATGTGGAAGAATCAGGTATCAAATGCAACCCCATAATCATTGTGTCAAATTATCCAAACTACTGCTGGTGAAACAGTGTAATCATCCACAAGCTGTAGATTCGTGTACATTCGTCCTTGAACTCTTATACCTCATCTATTGTGTTTATGGGATTGATTAAAAAAAAAAAAAACTGGATTAAATAATCTAATCTCCAATGTTGCTTTAAAATCACCTAATCTGTGCGGCATCTAATGGTCTGTAGAACAACGAGTAATCAAACGCCATATTCAAGTATAACATTGTGTCAACTATCCCGAATAACACAGACATATACAAATAACAGATGTGATGATCAATGGTCCCATATTGTGTTGTGAGATGCATGCATTATAAATCATGTTTATTGTCCCTTGGTCCTTAAGAGTCCAAGGGGCTTCTTGCTATGGGCCTAACTGTTTTATTCTCCTGATTAGCATGTTTCTTTTCTTGCTAACTACCTATAAAAATCGTAAATAATGTTTGCTTTATGCTGGTGACAGAGTTAGTTATAACCAAAAATTGTTTGTAAATGATAAAAATCAGCTCAAATTTTGATTTCTTAAATCAGTTACATGTTTGTCATATGTTTGATTCTTTTGAGGTATTTGGTAGACCGTGTACATATAGAAATAGAAACTTTAAGATGGGGTTTTTTGGGTTGAGGCCCCATTCGTTTATTCCCCCAAAACTTTAATACACTTACATTGAGGCCACCCCCTTATAATAGGCTTAGAAACATTGCAGAAACTTGCAGGCTTTGAACTAATCAATTTGGCTCAAATTTAATGCTTCTTAGAAAGGTGAGAGTATGATAGTGAGAGGTCGAGGACCCGGTGAGGGGGGGGGGACTCTGGGAAGATGTGTGTCATCCGACTATGAACTTAGGGCTTGGGGAACTGATTGTGTCTTTTAATTAGGGGGGGCCCTTAGAAATGGGATTTGCAGGAAAATATCGCAGGCTTTAGAAATGCAAGAAAAGTCATGTTGTCGGAAGAGACCCATGGTATTGGGTATTGGACCATATTAGATGGAAAAGGGAACGTATGGGGGGTGGAGGTAGTGCGGAAGCCACGGTGCCTGGGTTAGTAGGGAAAAGGCACCTGTGTTACATGAGGACAAAATCGTTAGGGTACTCGATGGCAGATGGGAAGGGGCTCTAAGACAGATGAAAGCGGGAAGGGACACGTGGCAGTATAGGACCTCGGATCTCTGGAGAGTTATAAAGTGGACAGTATAGTGCAAAGGGGCTGGAGGTGTGAGGGCCCTAGGTAGGTGGCAAAAATTTACTAATACTACAGGTTACGTCTGATATTAAGGTTCCTGAACGGAACCAAACAAAACTAAACCTTGGTACCCCCGCCGCAAATCGCGAAGCGGCAAACCGCGAAATTCTAGGTTTAAGCTAAGTTTGGCGACATCACAAAGAAATTATTGAATCATTTGAAATGTTTAAGGAGCAGAAATTACTTCACCCGTTTCATCTTTGAATTGAAGTTGGAATTTACTTTTTATGGCGTTATGTACTGTTGAGGTTTTCACGTTTTTCGTAGGTTGCTTACTGATTCGAATTTCGTTTCATAAAATTCCTTTCGGCTTTACGCAATAAAGATGGGTTAACTTATTTCAATAAATTTTGAATTGTTAAAGCTTCATCAATGGTTTCGAGGTACATTTTATGTACAATTTAGTTTTAGTATTGATACTCTTAAGTATACCTTTAGTTATCCAAGGAGATTGAGGCTCTTTTTTATATTAAGCTTAGATTTTTCATCGGGATACACTCGTCATAGACGTTATTGAATATTCTATAAATTGATTGTAACTATTATTAACATCTTGGTTATCAACTTGCATTCAGTCTATACGGGGACACTTTTGTGTCAGATGTCTATATACAATATATGATTCCGTTTGTAAAGTAATTATTTATCAACGGGTCTTTTTTTACTCACTCTAATTTGATATCAAAAGTCGTGGTAAGTGGTCACTTTTATCTGAAAATATAATTTCATGTGAATTTACTTCAAAATATTATTTGTAATAATATTGTAAATATGTGCGCTGTGTTCGGTTATTCTAGTGGTTGTAAATAGTTGGGATTAAAAGGAATGTGAATAAACTAGATTTAAATATTCGTGCGTTGGCCTATGTGATATCTTTCAGTACAGTCTATATTAAAATCTCTCAGAGATAACATCTTTCTTTTCACTACGTTATTTTATTCAAATATTGGACCAATGTCTTCACGCATTATCATAGCCGTATGTGAAAAGGTAAAATTATACCCACTATA
>JAMKCH010030029.1:0-42535 GCA_023653785.1 Ophioderma brevispina
GGCAATTGTATGACTTTTTATTAAATACCTGATTCTTGACATGAAACCAGCTACTGAAAAGTAGCTCATAAATTGCTCATAAAATATGAGCAATTTGGTTAAAAATATGGATTTTAGTAGATTAAAATCTAGAAACACTATTTTTGTGTCGCCTGCCCTAAGGCAGGAAGACACATAGGGATCACTTTGTCCACTGTAGTTGTCTGTTGTTGATGATGTCTGTTGATGTCTGTTGATGTCTGTTGATGTCTGTTGTGAAAAAGGGTTAACATTTGCATGTAATATCCACATACTTTAAAGGTCCATGGCCCGATCGCTAATAGCCTCGTCCCCAGAAGCCCCAGATTTTACCGGAAGTGGTCAACATTTTGGTATCAGAAGAAAGCTACTATTTTTCTCATTTACCCTGTGAAATCTTAGAGCCACAGGATGTTTGGTTTGGAAGTTATGGGCGAAAATGTAACCCATTTTGGTCGACCAATATTTATTTTACACAGGACTCTATGGGGCTTACAAAATCACGTTTTTAGCTCTCGCATCAAAACGGATTGAAATATCGGCGCGAAACTTTACAGATGGGGTTTTGGAGTGTAGACCAATCTATCAAGATGAAAACTTCATATCCTTAAATCGGACCATCCCCCTTTAATGGATTTAAACCAAACTTGGGTCACAGGTGCAACATGGCATCCCCCACTTGTTGATGAGGTCAAAGGTCACATGCCAAGGTCAAAGGTCATATGAGGTCAAGTTGTAAAATAGGCTGAAAATGTAAAATTGACCTCATATGAAAAGTTGAAGTTCAATTGGAACCAAACTTGAATCATAGGTGCAACATGGGATCCCTCATTTGTTGATGAGGTCAAAGGTCACATGCCAAGGTCAAAGGTTATGTGAGGTAAAGTTGTAAAATAGGCTGAAAATGTAAAATTGACCTCAAATGAAAAGTTGAAGTTCAATTGGAACCAAACTTGAATCCTAGGTGCAACATGGGATCCCTCATTTGTTGATGAGGTCAAAGGTCACATATCACGGTCAAAGGTCATGTTAGGTCTATCATTCACTAACCGCGACGGCAGGCGACACAAGCGGTCCGAGGACCGATGTATTTTTTTTGGAAAAAATGATCAAAATCTATTGAAAGCATTCACTTGTATTCATGTGTACTCACTCACTTGATAATTTGTGCCAAAACATAGCTATACGCGTTTCTGCTGTTTTTTTGTAAAATTGGCAAAATACCATATAGAAACACTGCATTTTCTAAAATAGCAACAACGCCCCGGGATAAACTAATTAGTTTCTGATAGCCTAAAGGCTTGAACTTGAGATAGTGTAAAAAAAATGAAAAAATATTGATGCGTATTTTTTAAATTTGCTTTTAAAATTACAGTTTTTTAAAGCAAATTTAAAGATCGCCACATGGTGGCAAATTCTCAGACCCCCCTAGCCAAATATGAGCGAGTGGTTGGAATGTAATTTCTTGTAAAAGACATTTAAGGCTCATTTGTTGGAATAATATAAATATTCATATTGAAAATTAATGCTATATACACAAACGGGCAGTGCAAAATGAAGAAAATTCAGCCATTTTCTGGTCAATTTTGGGGTATTATTAAGGTCAAAATAGAGGGGGGCTATAAAAGCAAAACTAAGGGGGTCAGATTTGTAAAACTTTGTGTGCATGTACCTTTCATCAACTTCATGTCCCACAGCAAAAATGAACAATTTTGGCCAACCTCCATGTTCCAGCCACTGTCTGGTTCTATCAGTCATAAACACTTAAAACAGTATTGAAAACAAAGCTCAAATAACAAAATGGCAGTCGTTGTCACAGGTTATTATCACATACAAATTAGTTGCCTGTAACAAGGATTATGGGTATATTGTTATTAAGTGTTTAGTAGCCACCTGAAACCCTCTGAGTGTATACATTCCCAAAACCTAAGCCCAAAATCTAAGACCCAAAACTAAGACCCAACACCCACCAAGACCCAAAAACCTAAGACCCTAAAACTAAGACCCTAAACCTAAGACCTTCAAACTAAGACGCTGTATCAAATTCCACTAAAATATATTTTGGCGCCAAAAAAATTAGGGTCTTAATTTTGTAGCTGGCTAAGGGTCCTTACTCCAACTACAAAACTAAGGCCCCTGTATCAAATTCCACTAAAATACATTTTGTCCGCCAAAACAGTTAAGGAATCTTTAGTTATTTTGGTAGTTTTGGGTAAGGTCCCAACTCAAAAACTAAGACCCTTGTGGTAAAATAGCCCACTAAAAATACCATTTTTGGCGCAAAGAAAGTTAGGGTCCCCTTAGTTTTGTAGTGTGGGTAAGGTCCAACTAACAAAACTAAGACCCCCTGGATCACAAATCCCAACTAAATACAGTTTTTGGCCCACCCAAAAATTATGGGCCTTAGTTTTTTTTGTGTTGGTTAAGGGGTCCCAACCACAAAACTAAGACCCTGTTCAAGTTCCTAAAATTAACATTTTGGCGCCAAAAAAAGTAGGGTCTTAGTTTCGTAGTTGGGTAAGGGTCCAACTCAGTGGCGTAGCTAGGATTTTCATATTGGGGGGGGCCAGTGTCGCATCTCAACCGACAGAAAATGAGTAGGGTCCAGGGGCCCACTTTAGGGCCCCTGTTGGGGTCCAGGGGCGAAGCCCCGGTGGGGGTCGAGGGGGCGAAGCCCCCTGAGAGTTTGGGTTTTATATGCTTTAATGTCTTCTGAGGGCTAATTTTTTGTACGATTTTGTAAAATTTACTTGTCGCACGCTGTCCATTGAACTTTAAACCTATACTTTGCCGACAATCCGGCCTGCGGCCATGACCTTGAATTTTCAAGTGAACCGACGTGGCCTCATCTCAACCTACGAAATCAATTATTGGGAGGGGGTCGCGGCCCCCTGCCCCCTCTGGCTAAGCGCCACTGTCCAACTACAAAACTAAAAATCCATTTTCAATCTACCGCCACTATTACACTCAAAAGCTGGGTGTAGATCAGTTTATTATTTTTTCATGTTTTAACAAACATGCTAATCCTACTAGCAAATGTTTGGAAACCATTTGTCGGGTCTTGGTAAGTGTAACAACAATGTTTTTTGAATGTTATACTTATATGGTTTCATATTTGTTCTAAATATGCAAACTATCAATGTTACGCTTGTGTCAATATGGCATTGTAAGACTAATAGAACGCTGTTTATTAATACAGTTTGACTTATAATACATTCTGGTGCTGTCCTAATATCGTCCTTATTTAAAAATATCATATTGAAATGCTACAAAATGATTTAATTTAAAAAATATATATATATCTTAACCCAAATAGTTTTTATTACTAAAGACCAAAATTTACTTTGCAACATCTGCGCAATTTCTACCCTTGCCCATTTTTACTTACCGCATTGTTGGGAACGCCAAGCAGCAAGCCCTGGAAATTATTTCACTCCTGTCCCTAAGCCTCTGACCATGGCTACAGCAGGAACAATTAGACAAAACCTCATCACAAATCACCTGTTCTCCACCTGTTCTCTCTTTTTCCGGTCTATTGAGCCGGCCTGCTCTTTTCAATGCTTTATAACACAGACAAACAATAGTTGATACTTTTTGTTTTAATTTTATTGTTGGTTTTGTCATAGATAAATGAGACTTTTTGGTTAGAGTATCAAAGCTACAAATCAAAGAAAACACTCCATCTCATAGTTGGCAAAGCAATGCAAGTACAGATACTCTGAAATAAAACCAATTTAATGACAATAATAATCTGCTTTGTATTCGTTCTAGGTCAGGGCTTAGCCGTGGTGCGGGGTGCGATGTAACCACCCAAATCTCTGACAATGTTCGCAGCCCGCACCCCCCCTTCAAACGGTCCTGGCTATGGGGCCCGTTCTAGTTATTTGACAGATATCAGCTGTAGTTGTAACTTCCCCTCTACAGGGTTTCTTAGACAGCATACAGGGCCGGGAATAGTGTTGACAGTTGCCACCTGTTGTAGTTGGACCCTAACTTGTTGGCGCCAAAATGTATTTTAGTGGAATTTGATACATGGTCTTAGTTTTGTAGTTGGACCCTTACCAAATACAAAACGAAGACCCTAATTTTTTTGGCGCCAAAATATATTTTAGTGGAATTTGATACAGGTCTTAGTTTTAAGGTCTTAGGTTTAGGGTCTTAGTTTTAGGGTCTTAGGTTTTGGGTCTTAGGTTTTGGGTCTTAGGTTTTGGGTCTTAGGTTTTGGGTCTTAGGTCTTAGGAATGATAGACCACCGTGGAAGGACTATTCCAGAAGCTTTTGGGATAACCAGAAGATCCTTCTGAATAAGCAGTGGGAATTTGTAACCTGGCTAACTGCAGGTTTTTTTTACAGGCAAGTTCAGGTTTTCACTCAATGGTCATCTAGTGGTTACCCGGTAAATTTTAATTTTCACATGCAAATGAGGTATCCAAAACACTGCTTTTAGACACATTTTGAAGTGGGAGGGAAATGGTTATGGAAACTTTATATTCCCAGCGTGTTTGTTAGTGGGGACCTTTTGGATAAGTGTCAGTCAGAATACAAATCAGTGGAACCCTACAGGCAACACAAACTTCAGATTTAAAGAATGCAGAAACATTTTGTGACACTCCTTTTATTCTGGATTTAAAACCAGGTTAAACAAGTGATTGAAAACTACTCATTATAACTTACTGGTTGAAGGACTTGGTCAGTGTGATGTCTGGGAAGTGATGTTTTCGCAGAATGAGGAATGTTTTTTCAATGGCTTTTAAAACTGGAAAAACACTCACGGTTGTTGAAACAAAATTGCGGGAAACAAGACAAAAACTTGTTCCTGTGAAGGGGAGGATAATCAATTTTAACCACTGGGACAGCTACTGTATGATACTTTATCTCCATAAGTAATAGCTCCATGTGGTACTTCAAGACTAGCCCCAGTATAGGTATTTTATCCTTCCTCCTCTGTGGTCTACTTCGGCTGACTCTTGTGGACAATATGTGGGTTGAACATTCAAGTGCATTGACTGCATCCCTTGTGTGTTCGTCATCAGAAGTTCTTTGTAAGTTAGTTCTGAAAATTGCAAAAGATGGTTACATAGTAGTAAATCTTAGTCTTTTTAAGGTAACTCAATACTGGTCTCCCATGGGACCCTGATATAACAAAGTAATGAGATATGCAATTAAATTTGCCAAAATGTGTTTAGAATGTTTCTTTCATCCCCATTTATGCCTTACACAGGGAACGGTTTTAGGAGCATTCAGATTTTTAAAGCAAGAAGTTTAGTTGACTTAGGGCAACTTTTACAAAAATAATGAAAAAAATGGATTTTGCTGAATTAAAAACTACATTGATTATGATACTGATTAAATATTTATTTGAATAGTTGAAATCAGATTTTATACTGTGGAATTTGGGATAGGCAATTGGAATCACAAATGGAAATGATATGTCTCGTATGAATTTTCTATTCCATATAAACCCATCTTGACTTGGGGGAAATCATATAGCAGATTTGATTCTTTTAGCATGCATTCTTTAAGCATATGATTCTTTTCTCATTCTTCAAAAGCAAAATATAGGGCGCGTATGACCTTTGATAGCTAGGTTAGACAACAATAAAATTAACATTTTTCTTATGTTGAAAAAAGATTAATATTTCTTATGGTTAGTCCCAAAACAGGGTTTATGGTTGATGTATCAACCTGTACATTTGTGTATGTACCTACACCTGGTAGGAAATACTTTCACACAATAGTTAAAAAAGAATGTTTCATTTAAGCTTCTGGTTATGTAACACAATATCATAGTAAGTCAAATTTCCAAGCAAGTAAAATTTGGAAAGGGCCATCAAGAGGAAATGAAAGTAGTGAACCCATAATGACAAATAAGCTCCAAACAATATATTTCTGTTAAAAATGATTGTGTAACATTTGGAAAATTGGGTATTTTTACAAAAATTGCCATTAGAAAGGCAACTTTATAAAAAACAACCATAAGAAGTAGGTTGCTCCTATCCTGCTTTTCAGTGAATTGTGCAACCTGCTATTATGAGCTCAGGGCAATTTTCAGCCCACCATTACATCAATGATGATATAACCACATTGTACCCACCTTCTATTATGCTGTCAATGCATGGACGTTCTGTAGGGTCAGCATTCCAGCATCGATTCATCAGTTCCGACAGATCTTGTGGACAGGTTGCAGGTATAGTTGGTTTTGCCACACCTCCAGACTCAAACATTTTCTTTAACAACTGATAGATGTTCATACCCTCAAATGGTACTTCCCTTGTAGAAATTTCAAATACCAACATTCCATAGGCGAAAATGTCAGCAGATTTAGAGTAAATGCGGAGATTGTTGGCATCTGGTTGTAGAATTTCTGGTGCACATATATCCTTGTACCTCTCATTGCTGAGTGTGTGAAATGAGGGCCATGGAGTTCCAAAGCTAAACCAAAATCACATAACTTCAGGACATTGTTGAAGAAAAGCAGACAGTTTTTGGATTTAATGTCCAAGTGAAGAATGTTTTTTTCATGTAGGTACTGCATAGCTCGTGCAGATTCTTTTAGCCATTTGCGTTGTAGATTTTCTGAAATTTGTATGCACATATCTCTTAAGCAATCATACAGGGAGCCATTAGCTGCCAATTCCATAACAATAACAAAATTTGGTTTAGAATGAGAATATCCCAAAATAGTTACTTATTTGGATGAGAGAGATGGCTTAATAGTTCAGCTTCTTTATACTTAGAGTGAGAAAGTACCTTTGCTGCAGCTTCTGAATAACCTCTGTATGTATCTTTAAATGTAACCCTGTGTACCTCTCCAAATCTTCCCTTTCCAATTATACCATGGAAATCTAAATTTGCAAAATCTATTTCATGCACATTTTGCAACCTTTTAACTTTGAATTTTGATTTTAGTCCTTGTTGGGTATGTGCACCAGCAAAACTGCCTATGCCACTCTCCGTTGATGTTAGTTCTTTTTGTCCATGTGCACCAACAACACTGCCTATGCCGCTCTCCTTTGATGTTGGTTCTTGTTGTCCATGTGAACCTACAAAACTGCCTATGCCACTTTCTTGTGATGTCAGTTCTTGTCCATGTGCACCAACAAGCTCCTTTGGTGTTTTCACATGCCGCACAGATTTCAAACCACTCTGTCCTAACAGCTGATGCATTGCAACACGATTTTTTTTAAGCTATGAAATCAAATAATCATAAACATTATGTGTATATACCAAGGTAGTAAAAATAACATAACGTAAAAATAACAAAAAATTAGCTCAAAGGTTCTGAAATTATAGTACTGTACATTCAAATTCAACTTTAGAAATGCATTACAGACTCATAAGATTTTCAATTTATAATAACCTCTTGGTTCCAGGTAATGGATTTTAAAGGGAGTGCAATAAAATTGACTGTCTGTATGGTTAAATACCAAAAGGTCTGGTAAGGTACTTTGGTAAGAGATCCTGCAAAGTACCCTTTTCATGATCAATTGGAAAGTACAAACTTACTACATTTATTAAGTAGGAAACCCTCAAATGTTTTGACTGTTTGGACAATTGCAATCAGTAGTGTACAACAAATGTACCATTTGCCACTAAGATATAATAACTAGGCGGTCCCTGGGTTCGCGACACCTGAACTTTTTTTTAAACACTATTTGTTTGAAACTTTTTTTTTCACAATTACCCAGCTTGTGGGGCATGCATCTGCTAAGCAATCGAACTTGATCTGCCGTTCCAAGGTATCACCCACCCCCAATTTTTGTGAGCGTACAACCCCCGACCTCCAATAAAAAGGGCGGACAGACCGTGGGCCTTTATAAATTAATTGTCCCCGCCGAACAAGATCGGAACGGGGACTATGACAGAGCACGTCCTTCCGTCCGTCCGTTCGTCGTCTGTGACAAAAATGTTAACCATGTTGTATACGTTTATCTGGAGTTTCCGTAAGGGCGACATTGATGTAGCTTGGTGGAAAATCCTCTGATGAGTCTTTCTCGACTGATTAATTGGGCCGTAAAATATGCTACTTAAGTATCTCATTTGCATAATTTATGAGAATGTTTTACTGCAAGGCCTGTGTAAAAGTTTTTCTGGATTTCTAAGGCGTATATTGTAACTTGGTGGAAGAAAGCGGGCTGAAGAAGTTCTCGACCCGATTATATTTTGGGCGATTTCGTGGCAATTGAGTAATGTCAATAGCATTAATATGCAAAAATCCCTTAATTGCTATATTTTTGAAACGGTAATCGGGATCTCAAAATTCCTGCGCTTTTTGCCATGAAAGGCCATCATGAGGCACATCTTTTTGCAATTGTGAAGTTGTGATATATTCGGCTTAGGTATGCAATGAAGCTAATTAAATATGCGTATTACTGTATCTCGTGAAACGGTACATCGGATGCCAAATTCCTTCCGCTCCTGAGACTACTTTGGCTATAGGGAGGGGGTGAGTGGGTGGGAGGGGTGGTGTTGCTGGGTGTTGGGGAGGGGGTTGGATATTGCAGGTGTTGTGTGAGGGTGGGTAGTATTTTGGGGTTGTTGGGGAGGGGTAGGGTGTTTTGGGGTTGGGAAGGGGGTTGGGTATTCGGGTGGTTGGGGAGGGGTAGGGTGTTGCGGGGTGTTGAGGAGGGGGTTGGGTATGCGGTGTGTTTGGGGAGGGGTAGGGTGTTGCGGGGTTGTTGGGGAGGGGGTTGGTTTGCGGGTGTGGGAGGGGTTGGGTATTGCGGGGTGTTGGGGAGGGGGTTGGGTATGGGTTTGGGTATTGCGGGGTGTTGGGGAGGGGGTTGGGTATTTGCTGGGTGTTGGTGGAGGGGTAGGGTAGTATGTGGGGTGTTGGGGAGGGTTGGGTAATTGCGGGGTGTTGGGAGGGGTAGGTGTTTGCGGGGTGTTTGGTGAGGGGTGTATTGTTGTATGGTGTTGGGGAGGGTGGGAGGTTGTATGGTGTGTGCGGGGGTGGGAGTGTTGGTAATGGTGTTGGGGAGGTGGGTGGGCGTGTTGTATGGTGTTGGGGAGGGGTGGGAGTGTTGTATGGTTGGGGAGGAGAGATGTTTGGCGGGGTGTTGGGGAGGGGAATGGCGGGTTTCGGGGTGTGGGCGAAAGGAGGTATGTTACATTGAAGTGGGTTGGGTGTTTGAGGGGTTGTTAGGAGGGGTGTGTGTTTGCGGGGTGTTGGTGATTAGGGTGGGGAGTTGTTGGGTGTTGAAGAGGGCGTGGGGTTTTGCGGGGTGTTGGGAGGTGTGGGGTTTTGCGGGTTTGGGGGAGAGGGTGAGTGTGGCGAGGTTATTGGGGAGGGGGTGTGGGGTGTTGAAGTTGCATTATTCATGTTGGTGATCGCAACATTCGACGGGGACATATTTTCCGCATCGCTAATACTAGTTCGGCCTTGTCAGGATGTGAAGCTAGGTTTTCAGTGGGTTATCTTCTAAATTTGGTTATATGGTATCTAAACACAAGGGTAACAACTTTTAAATTACAATTATTTACTACTTTTAATTGAATGAAGGGGCAACCATGCTTCTCGAGTTTGGCATTGGCAATGGACTGACTAATACCTGTTGTCTGTACGCGTGAACTACGCGGCGCGTATAACCCAGGTGGCCGTCTTAATTTGTAGTGCCTTGTGCTTTGCGTACGCACGCGTTGAAAGTCGGTACAATGTACATGCCGGCGTCGCTACTTCATACTCGAATACTTCGAGCTTGACAGAGTACATAGTATTCACTCAAACACCATGTTTCAGCAGCAAACCCAGGCTTCTCTATCGTGGTCAAGTCCAAGGCACAAACCTGTACCAAAATCGATTTCGTCTAGTAATATTGATGGACATCATCAGTTCAAAACTGCCCGACGTTACCCCACCTGCGGCCGATATAGAAGTGGACCATCAACTCCTTAATAGCAGATGATCCCTGCCCTCAAACTGAAAGGATTCCAGACCAATCGGAAAGTGCGAGTTTGATCCTACTAGAACATTGATGCTCAATACACCATCAAGACAACAACAATTTGGCACACCAATGATGATCATTGCAAGAAGATATGAACTCCAAATGAAATATGTGGTTACAAATCAAAATACCATACACCACCACTGCAAATAAACCACATTCCACTTAGACGAAAGAACAAAGGAATCTCCATGGCTTACACAAGAAGTACTGACTTTCTTGCGGATGAATTGCCCCTTCTTAAAGAGCAGGTCTACAGCATAGTAACTTGTACCAAAGCAATCTGGTGAGAATTCAGAAACAAGCAAGAAGAACAAGACAAGCTCATCAACTTGCCAGGAGATGAAGACAGCTCTAGAATAGAGCAGACCCATCTCTCAAAGGTTGTGAAAGGTATCTCACCAACAATTCACCCCTCCAAAGCTGCGTTGTTTCAAGATTATAATGCAATGTGCTGACTGAGAGTGGAAATAAAGGCAAGATTGAAAGACTTACTGCAAGGGCTCTTTTGAAAAGAAGGAGATCTATGTACACATTGCAGGTACCAGAAAAAGAAACATATTCTACTCTCCGAGATTCAAAATGCCATCCCAAAGCTAAAAAATAACAAGCACCTTAGCTCGTGAATTCTGGCCGAGCTTCTGAAAATATATAGTTAAGCGGTGTACAACGTGAACCAACTCCACGACCAAGATATGGCACGCATACTCTGGCCAGACGATTGAAAAGTCATTTTTCCTCATGCGGCCAAAGAAGGATGAATAGTAAGTCAAAAACACGAACAAAATGCAATCTTGTTTTGCACATCATTACCCTAGCACAACCAAATCTCACCAAAACTCACTTGTTGTTAATTGCGAAAAACGCACTCAACATCCAAAATTAGCTGTTAACGTCATCAAACCAGACTCCATATGGCACGGATCTGCTGGCCTGCCAGCGAAACCGCCGTAGCGTGCTATTCCTGGTCATGGGGCTGGGCCCGAATGGCCCGGGTTCCATCCCACCACGATGTCTGTGACTTTTCTTTGTTTCCCCATTTCTCCCTCACCCTTCAGTCCCGCCCGTGAGATAGGCTAAACCACCGACGTCGGGTTAGGGTTATTGAGAGGCTCAAGCGTATCGTGAAGAGAACCTTCATCAACAGGCTGGCTTCAGGAAATGCATAGGAACCAGGGACTATATTGCTAACAAATCAGACTATCGGCATGAGGTCTTCCAAACAGCCAATCGTCTATTTTGGGGCGAAATTGAGTTTTTGCATATATAATGATAAATATACACAAAGCTCTTTCATATACCAAATGTCTTGTGCAAAAATAACATTCCAATTTGTAGATATAATAGATTCTCCACTTTTGGAAATCATAATCATAACCCAAACGCCAATGAAGTCTTCTCAACACGACCATCTGCATTCGTCTGTTTGCTGTACATGAAAACCACCGTACGACAGCTTATAAAGTGATCTATCGATCAATGGGATATTGCGAGATTTGGCCTATAGAAGTCTGGTCGATGTTTAAGTGTTTAGCTGTGAGACGATTTTGCCTCACTAAAAATATAAATTTTTGCAGTATTTTACTGACAACAATTCTGCCAAATCATTACTTTGAAAATTAACAAATCAAATCAATTTATTCAGCAAAAACAAAGATTACAAAGAAATTTATGTACAAAATAGAACAGATACGATGTGAAAATAAATTAATTGAACATTGGAGAAGAAATATCGATTGCTAGGACCTCCACTGGACAACTCCTGGGAGCTTATAGGAGGTGGAGGCCCTTACTTAAAGGGGGATGGCCCGATTTAAGAATATGAAGTTTTCATTTTGATAGATTGGCCTTCACTCCAAAACCCTACCTGTAAAGTTTCGCGCCGATATTTCAATCCGTTTTGATACGAGAGCTAAAAACGTGCTTTTGTAAGCCCTATATAGAGTACTCTGTAGAATTAATATTGGTCGACCAAAATAGGGCACATTTTCGCTCATAACATCCAAACCAAACATCCTTTGGCTCTAAGATTCCACAGGGTAAATGAGAAAAATAGCAGCTTTCTTCTGATACCAAAATGTTGACCACTTCCGGTAAAATCTGGGGCTTCTGGGGACGAGGCTATTAGCGATCGGGCCATGGACCTTTAAGGTAACTTACTTAAACTTACAACATACAATGATGAACATTATGAAGCGGTCAAGGAAAATATAAGAGAAAAATTTGATGCTGGAAATACAAACAGTATACTGTAAAAATTGATTCAATCAAAACACTGAAAAATATATATTTGGCGAGTTATTACAGAGATTGTGAATGTGTTGAAAATAAAAAGCACTGACGAACAAACTAACTTAGTAGGCCTATCCACAAATGACAACCAAAATTTTACGGTGCATATAAGTCTATAAATTTTTAATCTTAAAAGTATGGCCTTCACCTCAAAACCCTATCTGTAAAGTTTCGCGCCGATATTTCAACCTGTTTTGAAATAAGAGCTAAAAACATTATTTTGTAATCCCAATAGAGTACATGTAAAACCAGATCAAAACTAATATTGGTCGACCAAAATGGGGGCATATTTTCGCTCATAACATCCAAACCAAACATCCTTTAGCCCTAATATTTCACAGTGTAAATGAGAGAAATAGTAGCTTTCTTCTTATAACCAAAATTTTGACCACTTCGGGTTAAATTTGGGGTCCCTGGGGACGAGCCTATTAGCGATCCGACCATGGACCTTTAATTTTGGTAAAACATAATGCCTTAAATGGTAAAATAAAGAATTTGGATGGAAAAGTAGTAGTTTATGGAATTTTGTTAGCAGAATTGCTGCCAGTCTTTTCCTGTAAGATTTACAGTATTTTTCCTGTAAATAACCTATAATCGAAATCCATAATAGTGCATAATAATGTTGATATAATTCAAAGTTCAAATAGGAGCCCCTCTTATAAATTTAGTCGTAATAGGCCTGGAAAATTGGACAAAAGAGTATTTTGCTTGATTTTTAAAAATTACGGCAAGTATTGTTTTTTTCTGATCATTTTTATTGTGTAGTTCACTGTAATTTTTACACCACACGTATTTCATCAAAATACAGATGCATTTTAGTAGTGTAATAAGTTTAACAAAATTATGCATTGTTGACTGTTTTCTTTACTAGACGTAGATTTAAGATGTCGGGTGAATGTCTAAGCGACGATCTGGGCAATGAGCACGGCAAAAAAGGAGTTAAGTTTTTAGTTTTTTGACTCGCGGCCAGTTGAGTTTTATTTTATTATTTTTATTGTTTTTATTTAATAATAATTAAAGGCTTTTTCAGCCTATCAATAGAATAGCTGTCCCATCAAGTAGAGGATTTTCTGTCAAGGGCAACCACCTCTAAAATAGAAACTAGTCGTTTGTATCTTGTTCAATTCTTGTGAACATCACAGTTATGCAAGTATGTGAGTATTGAAATTGCTAGTGCTTTCTATGTTACAAATTTTTGAATTTTGAGTTCCAGAATTGTTTTTTGGGGGTACTTTTTGTATTTTTGACTCAGATTGGACATAAGTTGGGCGAACTGATTCCCGGCCCAGGTGACAATTAGTAGGCATTTTTTTTTTGCAAGCAGCATCACATTGTGCCTAGATGGTAATGTTAATAATGATAGCCTTGATGCATTTGCGGTCTAATGCTGACCTTAGTTGGTTTGTCAGTGTGTGGCATGTTTAGCTAGGGGCACAGACTTGGCAAGGGCCACAGTGCCATGTTGTTTGGTGTAACACATTCAGTACCTTGTCAGTTGAGAACAGACTAGACTAGTAGTACTAGTAGACATAGCTAGTACTAGTAGTTTTAAGATGATATGTTAAGCATTAAATAATGTAACATTCTGTACATGAGGCATTTAAAAAAATGTTTTTATTTCATTAAGAATGTTAAACTTGTGTATTTTCTATAAAAAAAACCAGTCCATGCACACCGATCAATAGAATGGCACTAAGTGACTGCTCATATTATAAGTCCTCTCCCTTTGTAAAAATCAAAAATTTCTTTATCAATTTAAAATAAATGTATGGAATTTCTGTGTGGGTGTGCTGTGTGTCTTCCGGGTTATGTGTGTCCATATCTATGCCTGCCTGTGCACCGTCTCTTTTGCTGTCATCATGTGTGTATGTGCCTACAATTGTGTGTGTGTTGTAAACATTGTCAAAAATAAGAGGTAACATTGAACAAATCTGTTTCTCAAAGCAAGACCAAGAAACCAATTTGTATGTGTGGTGGGTGTTGTGTGTATACGTACGAAGTACAATGCTACGTGCAGCATGGCGTACGTACGTACGTATCTGGCTGTGGTGTGTGGTGTTTAACACTGTCAAATAAGAATTAACAATTGAACAAACACAATTTTAAAAGAAAAAACCTAAAAAATTAATTTTGTATCATGTTACAGTATCTAAGTCTGTGTGTGTATGTGGTGTGTGTGGCATGCTGCATGCGTGGTGTGCATGTATCCATGTATGCATTACATGCATGCATGCATACATTAAGCTACTGGATTTAGCTAATTAACTATTTAGTGGACTTTTGAAAAGTGATCCTTTGTACTCACCCTTTAAGCTTTTTTTTAACAGAAAAACTATAGACTTCTATACAAGGTGGAATACTTAGGTTAATAGTTTTTAGACATTATTTTTTATAGGGTGTTTAAAACAGATAAATACGTTTGTCTTTATGTCTGTCCGTTCATTTTGATTAAAATGTTGTAATTTGCGATTTCGCACTTGCCCAAGCTCTTGAGAAGCCACTTTCAACCAAATTAGGTCAGAGGAACCCTTGGTCCAAGGTTCATATAGGGGTGTACACACAATGGGCCAATTAACACTTAAGTGTATGGGGGCGTCCCACGTGGACCCAACATTTTTGGTTTTTTGGGTGTCATTTTTTTAATGGTCAAATCATTTTGCCCATATTTGTATGCAATTGCCTGAAGAATCATTTCTCATATTTTGGTGGCAAAACCTTCAAATCGGCAATGTGCTGTTATTATGCGAATTATTTTGGTGGCACTATTCAAATTTGTTTTTGGCCCTTAAAATCGTACTCAGTAACTTTAAAAAAAATCATTCATGTATGTATGATGATGTCCCTATTATATGAACCAAATTGTGGAAAAAGTTCCCTTCAGAAAGGGTGTTTTTCTTTTTTTGGTGGAGATTTATGTGGCGCGTTTCAAAAAAATCGGTTTTTTTGGACCGCTATTTTGAAATCATACAACTGATTTTTATTTACACTTGCTTTAAGGGGCATTCTTTGAAGGCTATTAATTTTGTTTTTGTGTCCTCAGATAACTGGGCTATAATCACCAATCTTGGTCAGAAAGATCCACTGCCCTCCCAAAATCCATCAGGTTTTAACACTTAAGATTGGTTCAAGGTCACTGCCTTGAAACCAAGTTCATCTGAAGAATCACTCAACCACTGACTTTGTGACCCATATGTTATGGGTCACGAGTCAGGCGGTTGCACCCCATATTGGAGTGTGTTTGTAACAGAACCATAAGCTAGTAAAATCTCAATGTCCTTGGCACAGTTCAGTAGCTACTCATTCACCAATTTGTATTTATGTTTTTTGTGGATGATATATGATACCCAGATCCCACAAGGTCGGTTCATGTCAATTTATTTACAACTAAAACCCACTTAACTGTGTCCTTTGGTGGGGATTAGCATATAGCAACTCATAGTGAGGAATTTGGTCAAAGCTCATGTGTGCCAATTAAAAAGGTCATTTGGCAGTTTTTGTAAACTTATAAGTGTTTCTCTTCGCTACAATTGAGCCGATTGCAGCCTAGCTGGTCAGAAAAGTCCACGGACTCTTGAGGTGTGTTCAGAGAATGACACCCATTGAACCCTTAATATGACCTTTACACAACTTACAACCCCATCATAAAATGTTACAATATATTTGTGATCACAAAAGATGGCAGATGGTGGTTTGAGAACCACCGTGTTCTTAATTACCAAAATTGTTATTCAATACCAATACTACTTTTTGTCTATCCATAGTATGTCCCAATGTACGTAAAGATAAGGTGTCACAAAACCATTGTCCCTTTGAATACCTCACTTGATACGGCTTCTGCATTCATTGATGCTCTGGTTTATAAATAGTAGTCTTTGGGTGAACATTTTTAAAAAAATACTTACAAATACAAGTTAATCATTGAACACCGCAATAGAAGGCCGGCAAACTAGCCTCTTTCACTTAAAACACAAAGTAGTCCTGCAGTTTGCTGACTAACCTTTAAAACTAGTCAGAGAGGCAGTCATGCAGGACCGACTAACATGACCGTTTAAACCCCACCTGTCAAGCTATAGTCAAGACTGCATTGCTAGCTTATAAGTTGCGAAACTAGTCAGGCCTGTATTACTAACGTGTAATGAGGTGCAAAACTAGTTTGTTCATCATATGGTGATTGACTAACTTGTCCCGTAACTCCACCCCTCGTCCCGCTTGTAGTCAATGCAGTTAGTCCTAAAAGCTTGACTAGTTTTGACCATGCTAGTAAAACCTGCCATGACAGCTTTTGAATGCAATGACTAATGTTTGTTTAGCAAATGGGCACCATCTGGACTAACCTTAAGTTAGTCATAAACTATTCATGCAACTAGCCTACGTGTCATGCATGCATGACTATGCATGCCGTGACTAACTCTCCAACTAGTCAGCTGGGTTGTACAAGCGTACTGTCTAATTGATGTTAGTCATCACTGTGGTGTTTTTCCTTTTTATCATGAGATCTTATACATGGTTGTAGGCCTTGTTAATCTATTTGTATATTGGTGTTCGTTTTTGTGCCTGTACGTATCTAATTTACTAGTCATCAGTCAGAGCAATTTAAAAAATTCGGCGTGCGTTTTTTGTTTGTTGTGTTGCATAGTAGGCTTAAGTGAATTTTTTACTTCGTGCCGCGCCGATCAGCTGAATGTTTTGACCTTCATAGGGAAAGGTCGTTATTTGGGTCGTATCTTGCGTAAATTCAATTTGAAAAGGTTTAGAGACCTCTTCAAGTGTAATTTCAATTTTCTCTTCACAATTCCATAGCGCAATGCTTTAAAGTAGGAGTTGTGATTGTTTGTGCGTCGCGTGTGCTTTCGATTTTTGTGTACTCGCTTTTAGTCTGCGATATTGCGTTGCCTTTTAGGATCTGCAGTATTCTTTCAGCCTATCAAGATAGGCTTATGCCATCAAGTAGAATATTTCTGTCAATGGCAGCCACTAACATATAACCTAGTCTTTTGTATCTTGTCCAATTCCGTGAAAATCACAGTTTTATGCAAGTTTGAAATTTTGGGTGCTTTCTATGAAACAATTTTTTAAAATTTTAGAGTTCAAATTGGTTTTTTTTTGGGGTATTTTTGTATTTTTGCCCTTATTTTCCAAGGTGACATTATAGCTTTTTTTTCATGCAGCATCACTTTGTCCTAAGCTGCTATGTTTGTAGAATTCTAGCCTTGATGATGCATTGGCACGCCTAATTGTTTTTACCTGGTTGGTCAGTGCTGCCATTACATTTTTTCTGTAACTTGGGTATGGACTTTTAGCAAGGACACAGCCCATGTCTGTTGTTATAACAAGGCGCATAACTACCTTCTGGTCAAAACAGATAACATTTACAATATGCTGTACCAGTAGGTTTACAAATGGATAATGTAACATTTCTGTACATTTTTAAAAAAATGTTTAATTTCTTCAATGAAACTTGGGTTTAATTTTCATAAATAACCAGTGGCAGGCACCCGAATCAATAGAATTTCTGCTCATTTATTCTGGTCTGCTCAAGAAATAGTATAGTCTTCTATAACTTCTACTCCTATAAAAATCCATCCTTTCGTTCTCATTTAAAATAAAGGGCTGGAATTTCTTGGATCCACAACCTTTCCTCTGTGTGTGTGTGTCCATTCTGTATCCCAGTCTGTGCCGGTCTCTCTGGCTGTTGCTGTGGTGTAGGTGGTGTGCCTATGCGTGTGTGTTGTAAACAGATGTCAAAAATAAGATTAACAATTGAACAAATCTGTTTTTTGCTCAGAAGCAAGACCAAGAACCCATTTGTATGTACATTATGTGTCTACTAAGATGTGTGTTTTGTGTGTATGGTAGTAATGCATGTATGTATAGAGGCCTGTGTGGTGTGCATGCATGCGTATATATGAGATTATTGATGGATGGATGGATGGGTGGTGGTGGGTGGGAGGTTGGGTGGGTTGTTGGATGAGGTTGGGTGGGTGTTCCATAAGTAAAAGATGCCTGTAATAACTTATCTCGTTATTACGCGCATTCCTTTGGACATTTAACTTTATTCATTAACTAATTAGAGGACTTCTGAAATGATCCTTTGTGCCACTTCTTTTGCTTTTGTTTAACAGAATAAACCTACATGTATAGCAAGATTGGAATGCTTAGGTTATAGTGTTTTCATACAGACATATTTTTATTTGTAGTGTTAAAACAGATACATGGTTTTGTTTTGTCTTATGTCTGTCTGGTCATTCGGTTAAAGTGGTGTAATTTGTGTTCTCTCCTGCCCAAACTCTTGAGCCAATTTAAACAAATTAGGTCGAAGAACCCTTGGGCTAGCGCGGTTTCATATAGGGTGTTCACAGATTGGGCCATTAGGGCAATCTTTGAAAATCTCTGACTTCAGTTTTTTCATTCGCAGATAATATTGCTATAATACCAATCTTGGGCAGAAGATCCCTGGCCCCATTACACACCTTATGGTGGGTTTAACAGATTGGATTCAAAGGTCACATGCATTGAAAACCAATTCATTTGGAAGATCACCAACTGCTGTACACGTGACCCATATGTGGGGGTGTTAAACAGATTGGGGGTCAAAAGCAATCGTGTGAGGCTGAATGAAAGGGGCATTTTTCAGTTTAGGTAAAGATATAATTGGTTTTCTCCTTCTCTTGCCTAAACCTTTGAGCCAATTGAGCCTAGCGTATTCAGAAGAGCCACTGACTCATCGGTGTCTTCAGAGATGCACCCATTACCCCTATCTGAACTTTTAAAAAACGCCATCATACAGGTGTTACACATTTTGCGACCACAAAGAGAGGCAAGACTTATGTTCGAGAACCACCTTGTTCTTATTTCAACATTTTTTTGTACCACGTCCAATTTGTTTAGATAGTATTTCCATTGTAAGTAAATAAGGGTATCACAAAAATATTGTCCCTCTTTGAATAACATCACTTAAGATAGGCTTTCTGAATCATTGATGCTCTGGTTACTGTTTTCTCTCCTGTATTTTACATTTCACTAGTGTGTTCTAATTCTCCTCAATTTCAATGTTTGTTGACACTCCTTTGTTGTCCATGTATTGCCACCTTCTTCATATTACTTTTTTTTGTTCCAGATTTTTCTCCAATTGTTATGTTAGTAGCGATACTGTCATGTCTAAGCCTTTAATTTTGTGTGTGATTTTTGGGGTAGTTGACTGTAGAGCATGGTACGTACGTGTGTTAAATGGGCTTCAAGTTTTGTCTTGCGGGTATATACCAGAAGGCTCATGTCTTTCTTCGTTCAAGTTTTAGTAGACGGGATTGCCCCTTTTTGTGTCTTCTAGTCAAAGTTTTATAATTTATGTTAAATGGTAGGTACAGATATTGTTTAATAAGGATAAATTCTTTTCTACTTTTGGTCATACGAGTGGTAGTCTTTAGCAATTGGCGCAAGATTCGCATTTTATTAACATTTATCGTCGCTTGGGAAACCCCCCTTTGAAAGATTATACTCATCTTGGCTGTTGCCCGATAATTGTTTGCGGTTTTTAATAGTGGTAGAAACATTAGGCCTGCATGTCAGGATTGCCAGCTTGAGTCTTTTCTGTAGTATGTAATAGGTGCTGGTATCTCAAATTTATGATCTCTTTGTCTAATTCGAGGATTGTTTGTTATTTTTGTGGTATCCCTTATTTGTGGGTTGTCATTTAATTTTTCGGGATATATTTATCAATTATGATAGTGCATGCATCTAGGTTTTAGGCGTAGAATTAAGCTCTTGGGTTTTCTTTTGGTTATTAGCGCAGTAATGTGTTTGTCTTAACATTATAGTTGCTGGCACTTTGTTGATACGTCAAGTTATAATTATGGTGTTGCATGGTTGGGATCGCCTTCATGCAACCCATAGATATGCCATCAAATTCATGTCGTCGGGTCTTTAATTGTTCTTGTTGTGAGTTAGGATTGTGATCGGGTGTTAGCTAGGTGACAGGTAGTTGGATTATTTTGCATCCGTATTCTTATCCTTTGCTGTTACTGTTATAGTTGGTATTGCAGTTCGATAGCTCATCGTAATGTTTGGTCGTGTTGCTTTTGAGGTATTGACAGGAATTTGGGGCTCTAAAATCGTTTTGGTAGTTTGTAGGGCGTTTTGGGTTCCAAGTGATGCATTTTTTTTGTAGGCTAGTTCCTGATATGGTATTGTGTTGCGTGGATTTGGTTTGTCTTGTCAAAATGAAGTTTTGGGTCCCCTTTTAACATGCATTCAAATGTTTATTATTTCGGCTTATTTCCAGCGGCAGGTTTGTCGAATCGTACCACAGATTGTATCTTAGGGTAGATGTTAGAGGTTTATAGCCTTTAGATGCTTGTGAAAATGGTTTAATTTTGCCTAGAAGACTTTTGTTGATGTGTGTTAAGATGTTTAGCTTTTGTGTTTCAGAGCATTTGGTACTTTGGCTTGTTTCTAGTTTGCTTTTTATATTTGCCTTTTGTGGCGTGACTGTATTGATTCACTAAATAGGGAAGGCTGGTGGTACTGCTAGTGGGCGGAAGTGGCGCCATAGGATGTGGCTTGGATATAGATTAGTGTTATACCCTCTTGTTGCAGTGGTTAAGAGATTTTGGGTAGGGTCGTGCACATATGTTTTACGCAGCCTCGATGTGTGTGGAAGAGCTAGTTTAACCATTATTAAGTGTACGTGATGGTATAGTTTAGTGGTGGTTTTAGTGGCGCCAGGGCCAACAACAATTTTAATTTAAGATTTATCATCAGAGGGCTGTCTCTGTTGGGCTATGATGTGGTCAACCCTAAAATTAAAGTCGCACGTCCATGCTTACAAATACTAACATGCAGAAAGCAAATCCAGATCATATGAAGTAAACTGGGTTTTGCTCGTGGTACAACACCTAATATTAAGGATTTACCTCAACACATGTGTTACAGGGTTAGACAGATCATGCTTTCGGTGGGGTTGTTTCTAACCTGTGTTGAGGTGTGCCAACCCATAAACAAGATGATGCTTTTACCGACAAACTTATACATGTAACCGACTAAATAAACCCGTCCAAGCATTGAAACGGGCTTTGTCTGTGGCTACACACCTAATGCTCATTTTTAAATCACAGCCGTTACACCTATTGGGAGACATGCTGTGGGGTTAACGTGCGGCAGATGTTGAATTATGGCGAACCCCTAAAATAAATGTTTTTACACTGAAGTAAATGCTTTCACACATCAATGCAGTTCACACATGATAATCGGGCGGTTGAGGTCGTATAAGGGTTTATTCTTGTAATGGCTGTCGGTGGTTGTTGGTTCCGGTAATGGAGGGTGTTGTGCGAATGTTCAGGAATAGTCCCGTTTTAATCTTTTGGCTTACGATTTTTTTTCAAAAATTTATTTGTGGCTTTAGATGCAGCTGGTTCTGTTGTCATGGTAAACCGGCCATTGTTTTTCTTCCTTCTGCAGTGGGGGTGGGGGGTGGTGGGGTGGGGGACAAGTTCCTTTGAATAAGGAACTTGTTTGGCCAAGTTCCTTTGGATAAGGAACTTGTTTGAGTGGTAAATTGTTTGCCTTTTATACCCTCCTTTGATTATATATAAACTTTAAATTCATTCAAATTCATTGTTACCATTATGATAACCTTAAGGGACTGCTGTGGTTTACTCCCGTTTCCTATAGATGTGGTTAGAA
Source organism: Ophioderma brevispina (assembly GCA_023653785.1). NCBI lineage: Eukaryota > Metazoa > Echinodermata > Ophiuroidea > Amphilepidida > Ophiodermatidae > Ophioderma > Ophioderma brevispina. The sequence continues at coordinate 21,936 of JAMKCH010030029.1, forward strand.
TCCCCATCTGAGTCGTTATTGTGTAGACATGTAGATAAATAGGTATGTTGCAAATGATAGTATATGAATGTTTACTGATATGCTAATTGGACTCCCCACTATTGAGTAGTGTGTGTGCTATGAAATTTGGTTGTGCAAATTAGTAATTATGATCTATGCTCAGTATGTGTGTGTAAGAGGCAAAAGTGTATAAGAGGCAAAGTGCAGACGTCAACAATAAAATAGGGGGATTGGCGATCATAACTAGGCCGCCGGCAGGTAGTAAGAGCTGCCCTAGATATGGGCGGAACAGAGTCTCTTGTCAATCATTCTGTTCCTCTCATATCTACTGCAGTATGTGGGGGTAGCTCGAGATCTAATTGGCCGGAGGCCTGGTTGGGATCGACCAATCCCGTTGTGTCATACACCTCGGCCAGAGATTAAAAGATGATGTAAAATTTCTGGTCGAGGTCCATTAAAGAAAGCTGAACAAGAAGAACCAAACAACGTCTCTCTATCTCTGTCTTCTCGAGTGTGAACCCATGCAAGAGTAAGGAAAAATACACCATTTACAGTGGTGACCCAGTATGGGGCACCATGTGGCAGTAAAAACGCTTGCGAACCGGGCGCTGGCTCTCGGCTGCGCCAGCGCCAGGTGAAGATTTTTGTTTAACATCGTTTAATTGGCGGAAGCAATGAAAGGACGGGTAGGTAAGGAATACAGTGTGAGTCAAAAAAAAAACACCTACATTCAGAATAAAAAAATATTTAAAATAGTTAAGATTGTTTTGCTAAAAAGTTTGCTATGGTCATAAAGAAGGATAACAGGCTTTCAGAAAACGTTTATTGGTGGCATTGGACTTTGGAGAAGAAGTTACGCCTATTTTGCTAAAAATCCTGTTTGGCGATTTGAGCAAACAAAGATGCCTCGGCTTACATAGAGTAACATGGTATTCAGCAGTGATTGAGTACAAACATTAAACCAATTATTGTTAAACAATAGAAAGTGGGAGAGTAATTGAAGGATTATAAAAATAAGATCACAAACGGATTACAAAAGAAAATGCCTAAGTAAAAAAATTTTTCTCTCTTTTTTTTTTTTTTTTTTCTTCAATTTCCAAATAAAAAATTCAAGATAAGCTGGTGTAGACCACCGTTATGTTTGTTTCGGCAAGATTTCATGGTTTTAACCTACCACTAAACTTGGGAGCAAAAGTGAAACCAAGAACGTTTTTTGTATTCCGCTTGAAAAAAAAACAGTAAGTGTGATTTGAATTTTAAAGTTTTAATTCCGATTATATAACAGAAAACTTCATCAAGCCTTTCGTTCTTTCCTTTTGCAATTTAATGACGCTGAGTATACTGTATTTGTGCAAAATAATTACCTTAGAGACTTTAAAAACAAAAATCTCTCTGAGCAGTTCATATGGTCATGAACTGAAACATTGAAATGAATGATTTTTCAATAACTGACTCTTTTATGATTACATGGTAATTTATTTTTTGAAGATATTTTGTTAAGTTACAAATAGCCCATTTTATTCAACTGATATGTTTTTTGTCGAGAAACATCGATACCATCTGAATTGGCCTTATGTGAATTGTCTTGCTATAATGGTTATGTGGACCGTTAATAAATATACGTCGGTGTCATTCTCTCCGCATTGTATGGCTTAAATCGGTCAAACTGAATTTTTATGTCTCACCGCAAAATTGACATAGTTTCTGAAACCGCAAAGTCCCGAAAGACACCAAATAAAAATCTTCTAATAGCCGGTTTATCTCTGTAACAACCAAAGCAAACATTAAGCAAAAATAACTTTACCTTTGAGAAAAACTTTCCTGAATGTAGGTTTTTATTGAACTCACACTGTACACATATTGTAAAGTATTGTGGCTGTACCATATATATTTTTTTTTTTAACTAGTTTTCTTAATTACGTATATTTCTGTTCACTTTTTAATTTCCAAAAGTCTAAGAAAGGGTTTAGTATGAAAATTGGTGCATTATAAAAACGTCATCTTTTTTTAAATGTGATAGTGTGTTTTAAAACTTCTAATTTCACTGTTATTTCATATATATATATCATACAGCATGTTGAGTGCAGTAAATTTATGATATCATACATAGCTTCCACGTTTATTTTTCAATTTAGATTTTTGAATGGTCCTGTTGCAATTCAAGTTTTTCCCCTTGTACCAATTGCCTATTTCTTGAAGTTTATAGAGGATGAGTTTCCATTTATTGACTAGCTAGGAAAGGCCCAGTTGACAATGGTTTTGATATGTACGTGTTGGTCATGTCGCCAGTATTGTGTTTGGACAAGTTTTAATTCAAAAGCCGAAGTCAAAACGATTGACTCCTAGCTACCCTAAGTCTCCCTAAGGCCACGAAAAAAGTGGCAGCGTCAGGTACGAGAGCTATCCCAAGCGCTTCCTACTGCGAATTAAACAAGTTTCCAACTGTGGGATGGCGTGGTTCACATCCCGCCGTAACAAATGTTTTGGTCAATTTGGAGGCCGATTTTTATCGATAAGGTATAGTCCCGCCAACAGTTACTTGTTTGATTTTAATAGTGTAAAAATAAACCTTTTTTTAAATGTACCCATCGTGGTGAATGATTTCCTAAGTTTTACAAAAATGATGCGAGCCGATTGCAATGCACATTTTTCCCAAATCAATAATGTATCAAAATTCCAATGTTATTTGAATTTTATACACTACAAACAGGTTTTCAGTAAGTCACACTATTGGTCCCGAATAAATGCTTATCACAGGAAGTAACGAGAATTTGAAATGCTATCTTTTTGGAGTATTAGTCGTATGATTCTATTCTGCCGACGTTGAAGAAGCTAAAAAAAATAACGAAAATACAAACCACTGGAATGGATTAGGAGTTCTTGTCTGACTGGGTGGAAAAAACATTCACCAACTTCCTCTTTTTGAAATTGATAGTTTTTAAAATAATACATTTTTTTTCCTTAGTTATTTATTACAAATGTCCATTCTTTTTTTACAAAAATAAAAACCAAAATAATCATTTCCCATATATTTTGTTTTCGTACAATTTTTCGGTGCAGGTTCCCTATAACGGAAGGTTTACGTTGTAATTGCAGAATTTTCGGAAATTGATATGCGGATATCCTGCCTATGTTTTGAGTGATTGGCATTGCGGCTTCCAGACTGACAAGAAGGCCTCTCTCAACATTTTCGGGTTTTGATCTTGTATACGTTTGTGCCACATGAGCAAAGCTTTGCATCTGTTGAGATATATTTGTCATTTTGGAGGGCTTCGATGGGGCTTTCTTCTCGACAATTGATTTTGCTTGATCGTATCAATTACAGCATATTTTTTTCATCACTCTCAAAATGTAATTATACTGTGTCAACTTCATTCCTTTATTGTAATTTGTTTTAATAACGTTTTATCGTTTTGATATGGCCAGTGTTTCATTTAAAGAAGCCCTGAAGAGAAATAATGCTTTAGCTGTGAATTATCATTCATTTTTGTTTTGAAACAGTTTTCATTGTATATATGCTCAAAATTGATCAATATTATGTTTATATTGTTATTTTTTATATACAATCAGTGGAGGTTATTTACCCGTGCCAAGATGTGAAGTTGGTGCTAGGGTCCAATATGGTTTTGAACCTGACAAATTCTCTGGCCCAGAAAAAAAAAAAATCATTGTGCATTCCTAAGAGTCAAAGACTCATATTTTACTATTCCATGTGCAGCTGCAGTGTGTTTGTGACAGTTTCTGATTGATTTTCAATTTGGTTAAAAGTTTTTTTTGAAGTAATAAGGCAAGTTAAAAATTGCAGGGCCCCGTGAATAGTTATTGTCTGTGTAATTGGTTATGGTGCTGTCTGTAGGTTGATGTTGGGTGCACCACTCAACTTCCCCCCATGACCAATTCAATTGCAGATGCTCGGTGAAAAGTGTTTAGTAATTTGAGAGTTAAAATTTTTTTGAAACCAATGTCAATAGTTTATCTAATTCTTTTCATTTTATTGAAATACTTTTCAATTCACAAAAATATTGACAATTGGAAGTTTTTTGTGGTTGTGTGAACTAAATTTTTTATATTAATGAACCAAATGTGAAATGTAGTTTCAGAATATTACAAATGATGTTATCAAGTGGTTTCTTTTGGGTGGAATAAAGTGTTTGTTTTGGAATAGTATTAGTTAATTGGAAAAATTTTGTCGGCATTATAGACAACATAATGCCTTAACAAGCCGTTCAATAGAATTCATTATGGCCAACCCCCCGCCCACTAAAGTCTGCACATTGGGTAATGATACCCTTATAGTCCCTTGATATTACTTCTTAGAGTTGCGCTTTCCTCTCAGTACGTTTTTTTAGGTTATAGCCCTTTTACCCAGCACCAAGGTCTTGTAACTTGGTATGGTAATATCTTTCAACCTATTTCTGTCTAGTAATTGTGCGGCCAGGTTGATAATCTCAAGGGCTAACCAAAAGTTAACTATAACTGAACTGCCAAGGGCAGTGTATCTATTCAATAATTTTGTTTAATGAAGAGTGTGATCATTTTAAAAAAGATTTATATACCCCGAGATTCTGGTGACCTAATGACTCTATATCTTGCTTTTGATGTGTCTTTATCAAGTGTTTTTCTTGAACTTCTCAACAAAAAAAGGGAAAAAAGAGTTTTGCAACCTATTTTTCTTTTCAATGTTCAAGTTTAATTGAAACATTACAATGTTCCAGCTATCATAACCAAATTAACCATTATATTTTTACCAAGTGGATAGCATATACAACAAATTAAAAAGCATGTGGATGCCACAGCTCGTGTTGCAATGATGCGTCACAACACCTCTCAAATTTTCAACACGCCTTTTTTGTTAGATATCAATCTTTTTTGATGATTGTGATAATGACTATCACGCAATTAGCTATTTTGACAGTCTTCTCCTTGAAGTATATGTCAAAAAAGCAACTATATACATATATATTGATCTCTATGTATACATTCTTTAGATACTTTATGTGGTCCAAAGTGGTCTTAAGTTTGGGAAGAAATACATAAATTTTTAGCTCTTCCTGAGGTCAATGTAAATTAACCCATATATCTGGAAAGTTATACACCCAGTCCACGTCCGCCATTTTCCTTCCACGAATTTCCTGGAGCCCTTCTCAAATTTTGGCAGAAATTTGTCATCTTTTATTACCTCCCGTGATGGCCTAATTTTCTGTTTTGTAACTTTTACCTGCGTCCACAACCATTACAAATTGCGACAGATGTAACCTCAGTTGAGAACCCCAAATCGCCTTGGGAACAAAATCTCTTCCATCCACCCATCCATCAGCCTGTCACATTATGAAGCAATGAACTCCCTTCTTGTGTAATGCTATGCCAGCAAATTTTTCTCCCCAATCTCCGCCGAGAATAACACCCTCCTTTTTCTGCCCTTCTTCATTGTTGATGTGGTTTTCCATTGATATTGTATATCAAGTACCACCAACCAACTGTTTACATTGCGTATCTTTCCTGGACTGGTACAGAATACCAGTTTTTCGCCTATTTTGGGGATGCGATTGATAAATCACTCCACTGTTTGTGATTTTCCGTTCCCCGCCAGCATATCAAAAGTCAGTATGCCACTTTCCCTTCCGTAGCTTGGTCCACTTTCATAAGCTCTACATTGAACCATTGAAAAAGCTATGATATGTTTTAATATTGATCCTTTATTTGTGATCAATATAAATTTGAGTTTGGAGTATGTTTATTATGCTCTCTTCACTCATCAGCTTTTTAGTAACCCACAAAATTTGTACGCCTTTAGGCGTATCTCTTACTCAGTGGTATCTTCTTCCACTGATTTACAATTATAAGTATTTAGCAGTTTAGTTATTTACTACTTGGTACTTAATATTTTTTTTTTAAATGCAAAACCACATACTTTTTCCTTTATATGGTGTAGAAAAATAAAGTGATGCCTTACTTGATTAAGCCCTTGTTTATTTAATACACTACTTTTTAATCGTTTAAACAACTCTTCCTCGCTTACGCCAGTACTCGCTTACGCCATTTACGCTGTGAATTTACCAGTTAATAATCTCCAGATTCAAACAAATGTGTTTCAAACCGAATGTGTATGACCTTGTTATAAACTTGTCAAGCTTGCTATGTGCCTCCTACTACGTTCAACAATAATTGCAGTAACTTCCCTTCAACTACGCTGCTACACGTTGCCGTCTGTTTGTGGAACTTTGACTGCTAAACAGTAATGATATGCAAACGAATGCCACTATCGACAGAAAAAAAGTGATACACTGCACCGAGATGGTCCACTAGCTACTGGTCTAAAGCTTCTAATGATGGCGAACTTTTTGAACTTAGTGCCTGGATGTTTTCCAGAACTTTTCTCCATCAGTTGTTTACAACACCATAGTATGCCGTTTCTGAACTTTGTACACTTAGTGCCTGAATAGCCAGAGCCCTTCTATGTAAATGTACCTAGGGCGGTATGTGGTATGAACGCCAGTGACCGTCACTGAACTTTGTTTTCCTTAGATGTGTGGGACGTCACTTTCACTTCAAGTATGCTGCTGGCTGTTGCGATGTGTGAAAGCCATGGTGTTGGTACAAACACAGTGTGAACTGTCAACGAACCTTGTTTTCCTTATGATAGGATTACGTCACTGCTGTTTCTGTTTCAACCTTTCAATCAAACCATACACGATACTGTCATCGAACTTGATTCCCGTACGCAAATATGTGTTTTGGCATGAGATATGTTTTGCATCCTCGTCTTTCCGCTGTTTCTCATCTGTGATTAGGTGTAATTGTGGTGTTTTTAACGAACGCACTACAAGAACTCAGCTATTTTGAATTGCTATTGTTGCTGTCATAGTGATGCAAAAACCTTGCATCTTGAGGGTGAAACTTTGTGCATTTTTCTTCCCTCAAATGTTGGAGATGGACACTTGTGAACTAAACAGTTAACCCCCTGCCTCCTCATCTTATGAACATTGCAATGCCTTCATAACTTATAAGCTGTCTAACTGGGGATAGCAACGTCTCTTCAACATTGCAAGTGTCAACATAACTTTTGGCGACGTCTTATGAACAATGACATGAGCCCGCCTAGCCGCACGAATTCTTGCGTGATGTTCGCGATATTAGCTTGCAAGCTGAACTTTTGAACTCATGAGTCCAAGGTTCTACAAATTTTTGAACTTTGTAATATTTCAACACTCCTGCTGAAATAACCTTTTTCAAAAATTTGTCGTTGAAACTTGAAAATCTGCACTTTGCCATATTCTTACCAGCAAATCAAATTCATTTCAAATATTTTTTTTTTTTTTTATCATTCACATTCTCTGTTTATTACTGTATGTGGTGCATGTACACATAGTCATGCCATATATTGTGGTTTATTTCTTTAAATGTTTCTTTAACTTTGATTTCTTTTGGGGACCGAGTGGAATCGTCTTCATAACTGCGAGGTGATGTAAGAGGCAAAAGTGTATAAGAGGTAAAGTGCAGACGTCACCATAAAATAGGGGGATTGGCGATCATAACTAGGCCGCCGGCAGGTAGTAATAGGGCTGCCCTAGATATGGGCTGAACAGAGTCTCTTGTCAATCAGTCCTGTTCCTCTCATATCTACTGCAGTATGTTGGTGGTAGCTTCGATATCTAATTGGGCCGAGGCCTGGTTGGTCTCGACCAATCCCGTTGTGTCATAACCCCCATTCGGCCAGAGATTAAAGATGATGTAAAATTTCTGGTCGAGGTCCATAAAGAAAGCTGAACAAGAAGAACCAAACAACGTCTCTCTATCTCTTCCCTCTCGAAGTGTGTGAACCTATGCAAGAGTAATGGAGAAAAACCACACCGTTACCTATGTTCAGAGAAGATTGTGCGGCGATTTCGAGCGGCTCTTACAAATATGTGTTTCAGTGGCGTAAATTTCTTTTTGACATTGGGGGGGGATGGGGTTGACGAAAATTTATGAATGAAACAGGGTTTGCTAAAAGGTCCCATGACTAGCACATGTGCGCGCGAAGGGCGCTAAAAATTTTGCCATTTAGTGTAGAAGCTAAAATCCTAAAGTGATAGTAATTAGAACAAACTGCGCGCAAAGCGCACGCGGAAATTTTACATTTTAAAAACATATTATTTTATTAAATTACATGTTGTAATTGGCAATTTACCAATTTACACATGAACAGGCATCAACATTGGTGGGATGATCCCATTGACCATCCCCCCTCATCAAAATATTGGGGGGATATATCCCCCCACCCCCCCCCCCCCCGGGATTTACGCCTATGATGTGTTTAAATTGGTCTCCCCATTGTGCAACAAGGTGTGCATATATGTGTGTGTGTGTTTGCTTAATTCATATACAAGTAAATGGTCGTGGATGCGTTATACCCTTCCAACAAGACAAGTGTGGTTTAGGCTACCCTCTGTATTTATTTCTGATTTATAAATGATATGTTATGTTATGAAATAATTGATATGATAATTTCGTGAAAAGTGGCTGTGGTTTTCTAACTTGCCTATCAGCATGGTTTGTTGCCTAAACCACTGAAGTTAATCGTGGTGGTAATAAAGCATTTTGCAGGACGGCATAAAGCTTGCACGTCTCACTCAACTCGGTTATGTTTTGCTTCTTCCTTTCGATGTGAAATTTATTCGCGCGAAGCGTCTAGAGAATAAATTAATTTATCTCGGGCAAAGGAAATGGTTCTGCCGGTTGTTGCATCATCTTAGTGTGCCGGTTGCTATGTGTTTGCCTCGCTTTGCATGATGGGTGCTTTGTTTATTGTTCCCGCCGCTATTTCGAGTTTGGGGGTCATTAAACATTGCGAGTTGCCGTCCCGTTTGCAAGATGCCTTTTTTCTTGTATTCTTTTTGAAAATCCCACCCCCCTCCCTAATGTGGTGAGATTTTCATTTGTTTCTTGTTGTAGTGGCAAATTGTTTGCCTTGATACCCTCCTTTGATATATATAAACTTTAAATTATTCAATTCGTTTTGTTACCATTTGATAACCTTAAGGGACTGCTGGTGGTTTTTTTTTACTTTCTTACCCCGTTTCCTATAAGATGTGGGTGGTTAGATTCCCCTTCTGAGTCGTTATTGTGTAGACATGTAGATAAATAGGTATGTTGCAAATGAATAGTATATGAATGTTTACTGATATGCTAATTGGACTCCCCACTATTGAGTAGTGTGTTGTGCGATGAATTGGTTTTGCCATTGTAAATTATGATCCAATGCTCAGTATGTGTGTTAAGAGAAATTGGTGCTGCGATTTCAAGCTACTCTTACAAATGTGTATTTAAATTGGTCTCCCCATTGTGCAACAAGGTGTGCATATATGTGTGTGTGTGTTTGCTTAATTCATATAACAAGTAAATGGTCGTGGATGCATTATACCCTTCCAACAAGACAAGTGTGGTTTAGGCTACCCTCTGTATTTTATTTCTGATTATACATGATATGTTATTTTATGAAATAATTTGATATAAAATTTCGTGAAAAGTGGCTGTGGTTTTCTAACTTGCCTATCAGTGTGGTTTATGCTAACCACTGATAATCGTGGTGGTAATAAAGCATTTTGCAGGACGGCATAAAGCTTGCACGTCTCACTCAACTCGGTTATGTTTTGCTTCTTCCTTTCCGATGTCCCAAGATAAACACATATATATACAAAATTTAAAAAAGAATAATTGCTCAAAGTACAATATATGTCTACTATAAGCTTTTAAGTCAGCAGCTAAATACCCTGTGATAGAAATTGCATGACCCTGCTGCCCAGCAGTATTTAAGTGACTGAGTTTTTGGGAATGTTTTATTAATTCAGTGAGTAAATAAATTATAAATAATACTCAAGATGTCATTGTCCAAGATGAATAAGAGTAAAATTCTTTCAACCAGAAAACATTTGGAATTGATATATGCAGTTAGTTTACTTTCATGTAAATATTGTTAAAGTACTGTATTATGAAAGTACTAGCGGCGCGCTAATACATATATAATGGGATTGTTTACTGACCCTGTTTCAAGACAGGTTTGCCATATTTCACAGCAATATGGTTGAGATCCATTACTGAGTTAACTGTCAAATGCTTTTCATTCCCTCCCCCAATGTCCACTAGCATATGTACATTTCCATCCCAAGTCCAGCAAGCCTTCATTCACTTCATCTACACGTGTGTCGGGTGACTGCCATTTTCTCATGAGGACACCGTTTTGCTGGTAGAAACATACAGGAATTTGCTCTGCTTCCTGTTGCATCAATGCCCTCTCACCTAACTTTTTAAGTGCTGGGTATTTTGCTGTTCAATTACCAGCTTTCATGGTTTAAGGGTCTCCTTTACAGTCTCTAACTCTATCATGCTCAGCAGCTGGGTTTTCATTGTTTACCAGCTTGTTACATTGTATGTGTTCAGGGCTGGATTTTCACTACAGCGATTTTTGTCTCACCTTGAGAGGGAAGGGATGACCTCAAATTCTCCTCTTTGAGAGAAAGTATCCTCTAATTTGGGACCAACTTCATCCCTCATGTAATGAGTATTTTTTGACTCATCACCTGCTCACTAAATTTTCCTGTGAAGCTTTCTGGTCATTTGACCTAGTTACTGCACTTGCTGGAAAATGTCTGATTTCCTTCCTTCCTCATCAAATTTGTCCACTGTACAGGGCACCTAGGAAAAGATTGGGGATCGGGAGTATTTCCCCCCCCTGCCAAATCATTCCCCTAACAAATGGATACCCCTTTATTATACTGGGGAGTTTCTTGGCAAACACCATTGTGACAGTTCCCAAAACCAATTCTGATTTTCAAATTCATTTGTGTAAAAAGGGACACTAATACAATCCACATTATCCCTGACTCAATTGCACAGTTCCTGCGGAACTTTCATAATCAAATGGAATCAGTGCATCTTCCAATATCACGGACTGTGCCAGCACATGTCCTGCATGATTCGTATGGGCTTTGGATCTAAACTATCACCTGCAAGTGACACAAATCCCTACCAAATGTGCTTTGAATACCTGACGAAGACCACTGTTTTGAACTCTTCAAACGACATCCACTCCCCTAAGTTCCAAAATTTGCCGGACTTAGTTCATGCAGTCGTCCCCATTGGCGTGTACCCACCCTCCTCACGGCGCCCAAATAATCGCGCCGACTCCGTCTAAGCTTCAGGTCAATATAATTTCTTGCTAGCGTGAAGTCCTGGCGTTCTTCTTATTTTCATTTGGTGAAGCTTTACCTATAAGTTTTTTGAAAGGTGAAGCTTTGATGTGTGATTTGTGATTCCTGATGATACGCACTTCGAATCCATTGCCGTCGGTCGCGTCGAAATCATGTCGAAATCGTGCATTCCTCACAAATCCTCACATCAGCCCATGAGAATCACCGCCGTCCGGCCGATCACACGACACGAGAGTCGGCAAGCACTGCCTTATAACCTAATACCATTGGTGTATTATTGTTATCAAAATCAATAATTGTTTGCGACGCACGGGGGTACACGTACCACGCTGCTAACAGTTTTGAAGTGGTACACCTAAATGGGTTGTTATTGAAAGAGTAAATGAAATCTGTGGGATAATCCGAGATCATGACTGATCAACGTTTACTTTATGTCTACCTCACTGTTTTGTACACTTTACTTCACAAATCGATGTGATTAAATAATTGACCATTGCGATCAGCTGATTGCCGTAACTAACCATTGGCTGTAACGTTAATGACTTTCTCTCTTTATTTCCAAGGGATGAAAACGTAATTTAAATCACATAGACCTATTAAATTAAAACAAACCTTTATGAACTATAGGGTAGCCCCCCTACATCAGATAAGATGAACATAATAGACAAATGCCCTTCTCAGCAAGAAATTTAAAATGATACCGGTTATATTTTGAGTCACTAAGGACGCATTCCCTTCCATCACACCGCCTTATTCGGCCGGCAAACACAAAGCAAAGAAAAGCAAAGAGAGACCGGGTTACAATACATAAACCAAACAATATGGCATGGATAAAGACTAGTCGATTTTGTTGCAGTTGAAATGATACCTATATTCCTCAGCAAGATCGTGCAATTAGAGACCATGAAATATTTTCCACCTCCATTTTACAAAAATCAGACTCGCGACCTGAATGAAATAACCCCCCCCCGTTTTTTTAAAAAAAAACCACACCACTGGCTTAATGGCCGTCATAGTCGACGAGTTTCCCACTTCGCTCGTCAATGGTTCCATCCACGTGCCTTTTGGCTCTATTTTCTTCTTCCTCGAACTTGGTCTTCCAGATTAACTCCTTACTAAAAATTTCTGATTATTATGTATTCTTCGTATATGTTGTTATTTTTGCGGGTTTTTAATTAATATTTGCGTACACTTGGTGTTTTTAATTTGCCGTCATCGTCACTGCTCTGACACTCTTGTGTGAAAACGGAGCTTGATTAAAAACGTCATCATGAGACGTAATATGCTTAATGTGTGCCGCTCTACCGCCAGCAATTCGTCGGTTTCTTGTGTGCCGATTGATCCTGGAACACCCTGTCTTCTATTTATCCATTGTTTTGTTTTGCTGTCAAAAGTAGATATGGGGAAGTTTTTGACAGCATTTTAATGATTTTCTCCCCGGCTAAATGCAGTGTCAAATGTTGATTTCCAACAGAGAAGATGGTATTTAAACGAATGAATTACTGGACTCAACTTTGCCACACCCTGGACGAAATAAACGTCTTCGGGAAAAATAAAAGGCTTCGGGAAAAGCATAATGTAATCACACAACCTTATAAGTAGGCCTCGTAAAGGAATAACATATACGTTTCAGCAACATCAAGGTAAATATTGATCATTAGCTCATCATTTTTTAGACCAATGATTAATCATAGCTTACGTTTTTTTCAGCGAAATAGTTACAGCAATAAAAGTAATTTTTATTTCAAGTCAGAACATCCGATTACCCCGGGAGATGACCAAGTATTTAGGGCTGTCAGTATTACCGTTTAAAACGGTTACTCGGTCGGAAGCCGTTGGGGGAAACGTGTAAGAAAGTTGCTAACGTGTAAACGGGTGACCCTTTTCACCTCTTCCTGACTATGCCGAGACTGCGATTGCAAGAGTCACGTCATCAATGGGCCGCGCCGATAGATTTTTCACTTTTGCACTAACCTGACTAAACGGTGTATTTTTACGAGCATTATCGGCCATTTAAACCATAGATCTGAATGTTGCATCGCTTTATGTAAAACCGTACCCTGTTTTTGTCACAGATTTTTATACAATCCTAGCTGCTCGTGAAAATATCAGCCGTAATAATTTATTAGCCGATTCGGCTACTGCGCGGCAGTAAGTTGGCCCGTGGTCGCTGGACCCCTGGGGCAAGATTTAACCCTGGAGAAAATGAGGCTATAGCGAGGTGGTTTGTTTGGCAAGTTAAATTTTCATGTACACAATTAAAATCAAGAATATTACGCTTTTTTGGACTGTGTACATCGTGATAATGTTATACGATTCTACTATCAATACTTTCAAATGGGCAACAGTATTAATACTCATGGCCACGAAAGAAAACAAATTAATTAGCAAATTCTACATGTCAAAAATTTTGCGTGGTAAACGATGCAGCGGGTGCGCACTGGATGGGTCGATTTTTTTCTGTCGGCCGCTATGAGGTCCCGGACTGAAGTGAGATATCATGATTTTGTTAGGTTTTCAGACAGTAATTATTGTAATATTTAAGAAGCTGATCATAAAATGTGAAGTTGTGCACCCGTATCCGATACTGTGCGTAATTAACAAAATAGCATGCAAAATAATGTACTGTCCTATGAATACGGGCGGGATTTCCCTCAGGGATTTTCCATGTGCATTGAGCCATCGCTTGCGGGAGGTCGTCTTCCGTTTAAAAAAAACGTTAACACCAGACGTCGTCCGACTTTCCGTTTTTAAACGGTTAGGCCATTACCGGAAACTGCATTGCGATATTCCGTGCACGGCGATACTGTCCCCTTACACTTAATAAAACCCTTTCCAATAAATATTATTTATATGCTTGAAAATATCTAAACGGTAAACACATATTATTCAGCATTGTTGTGAATAAGGTTTTGGTTTAGTATATACCTATACTTCAAGCCTATGGAGAATTACTTATGCCAAAAAAGAATAACATTCAATTGACACTATCATTAATTTGATGTGTGCATTTTGTTACGGTCCCTGACCCAATGCAAACCACTCAAAAACGACGATAAAAACTCCTGAATAACTAACCAATACACTGTGAACTTGAATTACAAATTTTAGACAAGTATTTATTTTAATTAGTGTGTTTAAATCATCTCATTCAAACATCGTTAGGTAATCATAATCAAAAAGATTCATCTCTAATAAAAGTTTGTTAATTATGACTACTAACTTACACCTTGTGTGTGCCGCGATGCGGCTGCGCAAGATTACTTATAAAGATCCGACTTGCAAAGAGTCCTGGGGACTTCCGCGCAAAACTCCCCTTTCCAATAGTGGGACGTTTCCACGGACGACTTGTCCTTACTGAGAAAACCAGCTCCTAATGTGACCTCTCTAAGCTCGGAGTCGACTAAATTACAGATCCAAAAGTGCTGTAGCTTGTTTATCCTTGGTAACTCATAGGCCACGGAATCAAAACCGAACCGCTACACATCGGACGAAACTGAGCTGAGACTACTATGACAATGTCCCCTATATGGGAGTTAGAACTAGCTGTGAGTACTGTCACGGTCACTGAACTCTGCTGATACTGAACTTGGAGCAAGATTTTAAACCTTTATAACTTGGAGTAGATGTTGGTGATACTCTGCTCCTCTTCTCTCCCCAGGGTTTTCTTTTATATATCCCATCTCAAACAATACTAGAAAGATCTGGTCCTCTCTATATGAGTCATGTGCTAATATAGTCCCTTACATCATAATTCTGGATTCAGCTCCAATTTCCCATATTTGAATGTTCATAGCCATCACCCACAACCCAGCACTGTGCTTAGATACAGTAGGGCCGCCATCTATCGCCGAACACATATCAACTTGGAGTTTAGGCTAGTCTGATCTACCTAGTCTCAAGTAAATTCCTGAACATTCTCCGCGGTTCTCCTGAATTCTAATGCCTACATACCCACCAGTTTATGCACACAACCAGGTATATCCATATTGTATTACTTAGCTAATGTACAATAGGTGTTATGGCTAATTTATGACTTAATTTACTCAAATGAATTCTTTCTTTGGGGCCTGTAACAATCTTCTTGCACATACACTATATACTACACCCATATATACCCTACAGACACACACACAAACACGACCACATACATAACCTCCATACAAACTACATGCGGCGCCCACCCTCCCCCACCCAACCCCCCACGATGCAAGCAAAAAATCTCTGTTTATTTTTTCACTCGTTGTACTCTGGAATCACACAGAACCACAGAAACATACACACCACCCATATATCCTACAACACACCTACCCCACACGCTCGCTCACCCACCCACAATGCAAACGCACCCAATCTTTAGATGTAGTTTTTTCACTCTTGAATTGGATTTCACTCTTTGAAATTGACCCAAAAAAGAGTGAAAAATCAACTCTTGGAAAATCCTAAATCTTTGTAACCACGCCAAAACAGGTTTTTTACATTGTAAGGAGGTAACATGGTAGTAAAGCATTACTTTGTCACACACATAAATTTAAATCCATGGGTATTGTCAAAAATGATGATCAAAATGCACATGATCATTTTTAGTGTACATTTAATTTATACACCAGCGCATGGTCAAAGCTAACAATGCAAACCATGCTTGTCTTGAACAAGGAAACAGTTAACAATATATCGTGTTTTTAACAGTTACAAGAGTACAGAGTTGTAGTTTAAAACAAGGTTTTTGTTATACATTATAACTCTTTTGTTTTTATTGTTAGAAACAACAAAAATGTATCTGAAGGAACATTGAATTAAAAACACTAAATACTCATGTTGCTGAATCTTTGAAACCTGATTGACTTGTTTGTTTTTGTAAGAGTGTGGGAATCAGGATTGAATCATATTGCAGTCCATGGTCTTGTTAAACTGAACATTGGTAAGTATGAGTTGTGAAAGACGAAGCTTGGAATACATCAAAAGCTACTAGTGAAGGTGAAACAGTTTTGAAGCTTAAACTATGCATGGCAATGGATGAAACAGTATAGTGAAGCTTGAATATGTAATTTTCAGTAATGGGAACGGTGGTGAAGCTCAATCTGCCAAAATTGACAAAAGTGGAGCGTCACCTTTGGAAATAAATCGAAGGTGAAGCTTGGATAAAATTTGCAGATATAGTGATCACCGTGAACTTTGTTTGTTGTAAAAGCAAGTGAAGGCGTGGTGAAAATCCTTGACGTGATAATACTGCCCAGGTGGAGAAAGGTGATGACAGGAGGGTGTGGTCCACGCTTCAAAATGACGCCTGCATAAAAGAAGCGTTGCAGTTCAACGATGATATCGAGGGTTGACAATCAGAAAGCCTTAACCTCAAAATACTTCTTTTGGAGGAATGTGATGTTTAATATTTCTACTACATATCTATTCATACATCAAACTGTAAATCTCTCATAACTCATATAATGACTGAAGCAAACCATTAATATAAACTTTAGTAAACAAAGAACACGTTTAAATTATTAACAGCAATTCAAGACATTCTTTAATATTTCTTTGAAATGCTGAGTTACGTCCTTCTGACGTCACTCAAATGTGTAATCTGTGAGTTACACTTCAAATCTTGCTATGATTGACCCATTATTTTTTTTCATCAGATGTTTAACATGTCATCCCCTTGGAATGTTGTTTTAAGATCATCATATAAGCGGATAATGGAGCTAAAAGCTGTTGCAATTCTGGCAATTGTCCAAGCTATGAAGCCTCAACCATTGTTTGGCCAAAACAGTTACCATTAGAAGGTCGTAACTCAGAAGTTAAGGCTTTCTGTTAGTAAACAACGTGTCACTCATGAAGAATGTGGTGAAGTGTTAGTTTTGCTTGATAGGCAATAGGAAGTAAGACTTGGAGTTTAGGCTTCATGTTTTTCAAATCTGTAGGTGTTACGATTTTTTTGGTACCAAACCGCAAACAGCCCCAAAAAGTGAGTTACGTCCTTCTGTTTGTCACCGATATGTCCTCACAAATGAGTGTCCAGTTCACATAACACCCATGGTAGATTTTCATGTCAATCTTCTCCAGCCGAAGATAACTTTTCTCCATTTTCTCCATTCAAAATGCCAAGGTTCAGTCTCGATGACACTAATATTCTGCATCACCATTCCAAGTATCACCACCTAATGTCCGTCTGTCTCAATTAAATGGGAACTTTTTGGAACGCCAACTGGAATCATTTTGATTCCCACAAAACTAAGCTCTAAGGGCCTCAACGATACAGCGGAAAAGCTTGCACATTTGCAGCTCCTTGGTAAATTAAATTGATCCTGACCTCTGTACGGGCCCTGACCCTCATATACTGAGATCCCAACTGAACAACTGGCTGGCCCTATATTCTGGCTATTCTCCTTTATATACAGAATATGTCATACGTATTCCTCATAACCTAAAAATAGGTATTACAAAACATTGTTCATGCATAACATAACCTAGCACTGAAATGGAAATTCACATAATAACTCATCTCATTGCATCATTTTCATAAATAACATCATGGAATCCTAATTTTGTGCAATATAAGTTCTTTTGCAACAAAGCCTGGAAAACCCCTCAGGCCATTTATAGTAATTGCTCAATCTAGTAAATAACAACTGCATGATCAGGATTGCCTCATTTTCCAAATTTAGCATGTTGGGGAATTCCATGTTCTCTTTCCTGACAAAGTACCTTTCCCCCAAAAAATAATATTTTAATCACAAAATGGAGGCTAACATAATGCAAAGAAGGTCCACAATCTAGGCCTACTCAATCAAGTCCTCTTTCATATACAAAGGTTGCCAATTGGTAACAACAATGTTTGTGCATTGATAGATTCTGGTGCCAAGGTTTCTCTGATTAGTGAGACATTATATAATGACATTATTGAGTTGAAACAAAGACATTTTGTCTACTATACCATCTTCATTACATTCAGTTGTGGGTGAACCGTTAGATATTTTAGGTTCCCTAGATGTGTCTTTTAGCATGTCTGCTATGCAGTTAAAACATTGTTTTATGGTCACTAGAAATATCACACACCCAATATTGATATTAGGTTGGGATTTCTTTGTCGCCAATAACATTTTTTGGATGTACCTTTAGAATTTCAATTTGCAAGTGAATTGAATGTCTGTACCTATGTTACACAAATCAGAATTGGTACCAATTTCATGCAAAGCTATGGTAGCTACAACTGTAAGAATTCCAGCGAATTCAGAGAAAAACATCTTGTTGAAATTTTACTCAAATACCATGTGATTACCAGACATTTTGGAACCATAAAATAACACGTGTGTGTGCATACTTTAACTATTTCCAAAAATGGATGTATTCCAGTCTAGCTCTAAATTTTCATGGTTTCCCCTTCAAACCTTTACCAACACAACTATGAAGAGAGTGAGTTGTATCAAATGTTACATGCCTAATTTGTATATTGTTGCAAAAATGGGCATAATTTAAGATTTTTTATTAAAATTTACATTTTGTGGGAAATTTATAAGCTATCACTCTGTAATTTTCATGTCTTCTTCAAACCTGTACAAAAACAACTTTGTACATAATGAGTTGAAAATATATTTTATGACCTAATTTTTCGACATTTTTTTTTATAATTTAGCAAATTTGTCGTCCAAATAACCCCGATTTATGGGCAATTTGGCTGTCTCTCACCCAAAGACCTCTGTTTTTTCCATGTCACCGAATGCCTCGGGGTTTGAAATCACTAGCCTTATATGGAGGAATTGAGGGGAAGGCTAAGAAAATTGTAAGCGAGAGAGTGGAATATGAATTTTTTCATCAAGAAGCGACGAGGAACAATGAATTTTCAAGGGAAATGTGAATTTTTTTAACGGAAGAGAGGGGGAATGCAACATTTTTCGCCAAAAAAAAGTTAAAATCTTCCATTTTATCCTGGTGTAAATAATGACCGTTCCCTAATGTAATTAATAAGTATATCCTTCAAGAAGCAATTGAGGGACCTGCTATATAAAAGGGCAAGAAGGTCTAATCAAACAAGTGTGAAATTTCGGCGGATTTATAATGGAAATGAATGTGGTTTGAAAATGCTTCCTTCTAAATCGAAGCCCATACCTCGCTATGAAAGTGGACTTTCCTCCCCACAATAATGTCACAATCGGATGATTTAATGTCATATATATATTGCATACTTCATATTTCACTGAGATACAAACTACTTTGCAATCTTTACATCACTACTATCAAAAAAGTACAGCACCACCACGTGAGCACCAATTGGGTACTGCAATTGGGTTGCCATTTCAAGTTTGGTATTACACAAGCTTGTTTCTTGGTGGCACTTTCCTCATATTAGTCTTCTTTTTGAAGTGCTGTTAGTGATCAAATTGCTTTGTAAAAAAATACAGAAATTCTTTGATCAATATGTAATCTAGCACATCTTGTTAATTTTCTGGAAATATTTTTGCTGTGGAGAAAAATTTTTCAAAAATCCATATCTCAGGAACCACACATCTGATTCACAATTAACAAACACCCAGCTGTAGCTTGTCATCAGAACTTTCCACAAACCCACACTCTGAAGGCCTGTAACCAGTCGCAACGCTCAAATGTACACATTTTGTCAGTCATCGTTAGTAAACTTAAATGCTAAATTCATCAAAAGTGGTGCCAATTAAGCGGCATGGTCTATGCTTACCATGCATTTCCAATGGAGCATTGAAGGTGCTCGAAAACTTGTTCATTTTGTGAGATGACTTATCAAGATATCTCATGCGATTATAACTACCAACCTACATCTTGTTTTTCGATTCTGTTGTAGAATGTTAGAGGGAAGATATGGCGCTGCAAAAACATATTTGAGCGGGAATGACATTGGGATTAGCATTATTTGGAATTAAATTGATAATTTCTGTAGAATGTGTGTGTTCTCTATACACCACACACACGTTCAGTGCAGTAGATCGTTCACCGATTATGTAATAGGTAACTGAACTGCCTAGTTGTGGACTATAGTAGGAAGACCAACCAAATTTCTCTGATTCACATCCGCACTTCCAAGAGTTGATGATTCCATAGAATCGCGTATGCTAGTCATTCTCTTACTCAATCTGATTCTATACTGCCCTCTGGTGTTGAGACGGAATTCCATGGGAGACGACCGCGCATGCGTATACCAGATTGCGATCGTCTTTTGAAAAAGCCAGACGTGCCCGTTGAGTAGGGCTTAGCAAAATATTGAAAATTTGCTAAAATTGCGGTTTTCAGAATAAAACCCATAAAATCCCTGAGGCTAGTATGGCAAAGGGAGACAAAGAACAAAAAGGTGTCGAAGACGCCGCTAAACAAACAAGCAAACAAGGGGGAAAAAGCGATGAAAACCCCAAGGTTGTGAAGCACATGAGCGGGAAGGAGGCTCGTGCA
>JAMKCH010030030.1:0-19953 GCA_023653785.1 Ophioderma brevispina
TATGTCGGATACTTCACTATGTGACACGGCCGACGATATGCGTACTCTAGTATTTCAAAATTAGAGTTAAAAGTTTGTACACCCTTGACAGCTCACCTCTTTCGTGAAATGACTTGATTTTGATATCATTCACCAATATGTGACGCAGAGGGCAGATGCAGAAAAATGTCACTGGCTAGAAGTATTTTACTGTGTTCAGAAATTAAGTTTGTATTGCAACACTGACTGATTCATGCGCATAGGTACTCATTTGATTAGAGGTATGACTGAAGATTTTGCTTTGATGCATGTAAAAGTCAAGCATGCGCGCTCTTGACACAAAGAATGGAAACAAGCCCTGGCATGGGTGCGTTGGCCATTATGAGTCTGGTTATAAAACTGACGCAAGTGTATTGATTTTTTGGCAATGCAACGACAAAAAAACTAAACCCATTAATATCCTAAAACATTATTAAGTACACATTTATACGAATATGGTCAGGAAATCCAAGGCCAGCAAATGTTTCTAAGAGAAAAATGCACAAACACCCGCCCATAAATAATCAATCCAACATCATGAGTAGACCGTACAGTGTGAGTAAAAAAAACCCTACATTCAGAATAAAAAATAATTAAAATAGTTAAGAATTATTTTTGCTCAAATGTTTGCTTTGGTTATAAAGAGGGATAAACAGGCTTTCAGAAAACGTTTATTTGGGGTCATTTGGACTTTGAAGGAAGAAGGTTATGCCTATTTTGCTGAGAGACTTAAAAAATCCTGTCTGGCCATTTTACCCAAACAAGAGCATCGAGTAACAGGGGTTTCAGCAGTGAATTGGAGAAAAAACATTCAACACCAAATATGTTTAAACAAGGTGGTGAGAATAATTAGGATTATCAAAATAATATCCCGAGAGTACAAAAGAAATTGCGGAGTGAAAATGTTCAATTTCCCAAATAAGAAAGTCAAGATAGCTGGGTTAAGACCACAGTTTACTCCGGTTCAGCTGATTCATGCGTTTCTAACCTATAAACTTGAGAGCCAAAGTGAAACCTAGAAGGTTTGTATTCCGCTTGAAAAAAACAGTGTGCGATATTATATTTTAAATTTATTAAACAGAAAACGTCAGCTTTAGTTTCTTCTCGCAATGTATGGATGCTGAGTATTTGTGCAAATAATTACTTTTAAAAACAAACACTCTGAGCAGTTTCATGAACATAATGAAACTGAGACATTGATATGGAGTGATTTTCAATAACTGATTAATATTCTTTATGATTGAACATGGTAATTTAATTTGTTGAAGATATCTTAAATTGGTGACCACCAATAGACCATTTTATTCAAACTGATATGTTTTGTCAAGAAGAAATCGATACCATCTGAACTTGCATGTGTGAATGTTTTTGTTATAATGTGTTTTTTTTTTTTTTTTTTTTTTTTTTAATATTTTTCTGCATTGTATGGCTAAAATCGGCCAAACAGAAATTTTAGGTGTCTCCGCAAAGTTTTGAACCCAAAGTCCAAAAGACACCAAATAAACATCTTCTGATAGCTTGTTTATCCCTGTAAACAATCAAAAGCAACATTCAAGCAAAAATAACGTTTAACCTTTGAAGAAAAATTCTTTTCCTGAATGTAGGGTTTTTATTGACTCACACTGAATAAGCACGCCGCATAAAACTCCTTAACGATGCACCTTGCAAGACAATAATCAATGCATGATTTTTATCCAATCACATCTCTTGTAATAAGCATTTATGAATCTCTCAATCTGTCTCTCTCCCTTCAGAAATACAGACCGGGACCGAAGAACTTCAAAGAGGTGCTAAGTCTTATGTTTAGTTTCAAGTGATGGCTACAAGACAAGTGCAAGATAGTTGCAAGACAAGTGTACATGGTACAGAACCTTTAGAGCAGGACTCCAGAAGTAATCTTGAGTGCTTTATATTATTTGTTCAGAACTTTAATATAGTCCCTTGAACATGTAAAATATGATCTCCATTTCATTGCTTTTCATGGTGTCTGAAGTAACAAGAGATACAACTCAGTATCAAGTATAACTGTATTCTGAAATTCAGTAATGTGTCCTGTAGACCATTTAAGTGAAACACATCGTGTCACAACTCTTCAAAGAGTTTAACACATTTGTGACATGACACAATCCACTTGGTCAATATTGAAGACAATGTGTTTTCTCGCTTAGACCGTTATCAAGTGTACAATTGTTGCAATCCCTGCATCCCTACCATACTTGATCTGGATCCATATTATGCTCCAGTAAAGCGGGTTCACCCACATCGCCACTAGACTATGAATGAAAGGACAGTGGCTAAGTGAAATAGCATGCCATGTTCACAATGCCCATCAAACATGCTATTTAAGACACAGTCTTGGTCAGTGGGTCCTTAAAAAGGTCTTCAGGCAACACCAGTGGCATAAATTTGTTTTTGACATGGGGGGGTGGTGTTGTGGAAATTTATGAATGAGACAGTTTTTACTGACAAGATAGTACATATCGAGGGTTGAAAACAGAAGGGCGTAACTCAACACTGGAAAGCAATATTAAAGAATTTCTTTAATTCTGCTGTAATACTGCTTTGAGAAATGTGATGTTTAATATTTTCTACTAAGCAATCTATTCATTACTCAAAATGTAAACATCTCATAAAGCTCATATCGAGGGTTGACAAATCATGACGTAACTCAGCACTGAAAGAAATATTAAAGAATTTCTTTAATTCTGCTGTAATACTGCTTTGAGAAATGTGATGTTTAATATTTTCTACTAAGCAATCTATTCATTACTCAAAATGTAAACATCTCATAAAGTTCATATATGGTACTGTAAGCAAACATTATAAACTTTAGTAAACAAAGAACAATTTTTTAATTATGACAGCAGAAGTAAGAAATTAATATTTCTTTCAGTGCTGAGTTACGTCCTTCTGATTGTCAACCCTCGATCTATGGTACTGTAAGCAACATTGGTAAACAAAGAACAATTTTTTAATTATGAACAGCAGAATTAAGAAATTAATATTTCTTTCAGTGCTGAGTTACGTCCTTCTGATTGCACCCTCGATATAGGTACGTAAGCAACATTTTTAAAAGCAAGACCAATTTTTAATTGTATTGAAAAAAAAAAAAAAGAAAAGTTTTTTTTTTTAATTATATTAAATTTGTGTTAATATTTCTTTCAGTGCTGAGTTATGTCCTTCTTTTTGTCAACCCTCAATATGCACTCGAAGTGCACTGAAAATTTCTGCCATTTAGAACCTAAAATTGTTAAAAGTAATTGAATTAGAACAAATTACAGAATTATCACATTTAAACTAATGTGCTAAAAACTATGAGGGTTTTTTGTCAAAAAAAACTACACTGTGCAACATTGGTAGGATGCTTAATATGGACCATCCTCCCTCATCAAAATATTGGGGGATATTTATCTCCCATCCTCTGGACTTATGCCTATGGGTGACACAGTGGTCTGAAGAACATTTAAAAAATGACTGACTTAAGGAAAAGATCTTTTCATACGTACTTGGCAAGCTCACGGTATTTAATGGCAGCACACAGATGTATCACATGGCAGCTATTGCACGTATGACCTTCCTGCACATGTATGATTATTTATTTTTTTGCTCCCCATAATTTGCTATATCAAAATTTCAACAAAAGACCTACTTTTGGCCTGAATGGTCAGATCATGTCCCAATATTGAAAAGACAATCCATCCTCAGCATGTGCCTTTTTTGGAGTTAATTACGGGCATGCTTCCTCTTGCCACAACATTTGCATGAAGAATGCCTTAAAATGAACAGAAATTCTTTAGTGATATTTGAAATCCTTACAGCCAAGATAATATACACACATCTTATATAATTTAGCCATTTTAATGTTGGATCGTGCAAAATAGTATGATTTGGCTCTGTAATGTACACAAATATTTAAAATTGGAATCCGTCCATCTCTCTCTATCCAGTCATATTTCGTCTTTGTAAACTACTTCACATATTTATTACTTTGTTACCATCAGAGTGTTTTATTACAGTCGCTTGTTACTTTGTTTGGCATGTGTAACTGAAGCAGGGTGTTTTTTCTTAACTGTCTTTGTGGGCAATGGCCTTAATGCACATTTATTGTCTTAGGAAAAGTTCCCAATAGTGTCTCCATTAAAAAAAGTACACCATTCCATTGAAAATTAATTGACCAGTAAAACAGACTTCAATCTCTTGAAGGTGCTTGTTTACAATTTTATGTATATTGTGTTCTCTATTTTGTGTGAGAGACTGGGCATTTCACATACTGACCATCAAGTCCCGTGGGAAACAAGCTTGTGGTTTTGATATCAATCAATAATTCATATTGCAAAAGCCCCTATTCAATACTGTGCTATATTGATGGTTAACCATTAAAATGGTGGTTTGTTTTTTTTGTTTTATAATCTTGGTAATGAAATGATTTGAGGGCTCAAATTCTCATGACTACAAAAGTCATCACCATCCCGGGATGACAATCAGAAAATAGATTGTGAGATGTGTTTGCGTAACAGCTATCAGTAAGCAAAAATAACCTTGAAACTATTGGCAAAGATGACAGTGAACTAATGTGAGCAGGCAATATACACAGTAGCTCGCTCTTTTAGAGAATTTCATCCATAGCCATTGGAATGCCATGCTAAACAATGGGAGTTGAGCGCATGTGTCTTTTCAATGTCTAAACACAACTTAATTCTCAACTACGCTTCATGTTTCTCTAAGCCTTGTGACTAGTCTATTCACAGGTAATACTACAACATCATGTTAGTTTGTGAGAGCGACCACCACAGTGCTGTGATTCCACATGGAATAAAAATTGGACATAATAGACAACATGCACTTCCATCACAAATCCTTGGAGAAATGTAGCTCCAAGCTGAAGTTAAAGCAATATCAGCACAGTTTTTTGAAGAAATTTTCACAAAAATTTGAGATTTTTGCACAGTTGTTGGTAATAAAAGAAATGATTTTAATTGGAATCATGATCCCGATTTGTAATTTAACGGCAGAACTTGAACGGCCAAATTTCTGTGTTTCCATTATGAAAAGATGCCTCACATGACAATTTACCACAAACTTGCCAGGAGCAATGGAACAACTAATGGATGAGTGTAGACACTCATGGCGCATTTCCTGGCTATCTCATATTGGAAGGACCTTTCCAACAGCCACTGGAATATAATCGTATCTATTTAATTTATAACTAATTCCAAATTCCCTTCGTTTTGCAACACATGATTTCATGCTTTACCATTCACAGGTAAGATTACTAGTTATCAATTGAAGTGTGCAAAAATCTCAAAATATTTGGAAAAATAGTGATGCTCTTAAAAATGTGCTGTTCGCTTTAATGTAACTTGTTAGTGTAAAAGATGCAACTGCAGTTTTACATATGTAAATTGTTATTGTACACACCAATATATATTACTAGTTTTGCTCCATTAAAGTGTAATTTGCAATGGTTGAAATCTTGTTGCGTTTTAATGTCTATGTTTTCGTGTGGTATTTCATTTTGTGTTTAGAAACTCGCCAGTTTCGTTGTCGGCTCGGAATTTTTATTGTGATTTGTAACAGCATATTGGATCTGCCTTGGCTTAATTACGAAGTCAACCATTGGCCATATTTTGTGAATCAAAACAGGTCACTCAAGTTTGCCTGTTGATTTCTAAATGACAATTATTAGGATACTACCGGGCGAGGTGACACTGTGTATCAAATTCCATAGACGATTTTGATCGATAGTGATAGCGCCACCATTTTCGATAGCTACCTAATTATTTCTGGCATAGTGATGTAAATCGGGGATTATGTGTGTAATGGCACCACGTACGACTGCGACTACAGCTAGCCGATTTCATACCGATATGCCCTCCTTCTCTTGATGCGTGGTCCTATCCCGATTTATTTAGGACCCCTGATACACCATCATGGCAAAATCTTGATCGGTGTTACAAAGAGGGACAAAGTCACTACCCAAGAATTGAGGAAAAGACAGAAGTGTGGGATTAATTCAGGAAATAAAAACAAGAAGTGAGGTGGGCTGGCAATCTAGCAATGGGGAGAGGGGACCAAAAGGTAAGTGGACTGGACACCTAGAGGCACATAACCAGAGAAAGGCGGGTCCGGCAGAGATGGATGGAAGAGTGTACGGCAGTGTTTACATGGAAAGAAAACAGCTCAGGAAGACTAAAATGGAGAAATGTTGAGTAGGCCTTGCTTCAGTATAGTGGAGAGAAACAGGCTAGATTAGATGGACCATAAGTAATAACTAACTTTGGCACCCATTACAAACAAGCTTCTCCGTTTTGATCCCACTACTCCAACACACCTCTTGCTCATACCAAATCGGACAGCGTTTTTCAAGCTGTGTCATCTACTAGCCCTATTTTGGGTGGGGGTGGTGGGGAGGTGCTTTATAACTTTACAACATAGAGGGGTTGGTATAATTATAGTCCTGTGAACTTTGCTACATTCAAGGAGACAACTTTTTGAACATGGTTTAGTACAGACCCAGGATCTTGCCATTCCTTTTAGAAAAGGAACTGAGCGAAGTTCTTCCCTTATTCAATGCAGGCATAGTACTTACAAATCCAATGGACATACAGGTTTTACAACAGGGTATTTTTTATTTTTTAAGTTAAAGCAAAAGGGAAGACTAGCCAGGAATTTTAGAACCCATATGATTATAGTTGTAGAATTATAAAAAAGACATTATCTTACATATGAACATGTTATGGGACAATCATGGCTGCTGTTTCATTGTGCTATTTGTTAAACACAAATTGCTGGTGTTGCAACATATGACACTGTTTGGTGTTAATGTTGGTGTTAATTTAACACTCCTGGAATCAATACGAGACTGCACCCTCTGGTGTATTTACCACCAAACTTTGGGGGATTGTTAACATTTATATTTGTAACCTCTGATATTTTAATAGAATGTTTGATTTTGTTATTGTTTGCTTTTATTTTAACTGTTTACCTCTAACATTTCATAAGCAAATCACCCAAATGCATAATTGAAATTGTGCAGCAACACCGAACGGTATTAAATCCTAAATTTCAACACCAGAAACTACACTCCGACACTTGACACCGACTTGGTGTTAAAATGTTAATGCTATTCCTGAAAATCTTCTCCTCAAAATATGGACGCTTGCTTTATTCTGGGAAATGACTAAAAATAAAGCCATTTGGTGCCGTTGGCAATTTCGGATAAAAATGCCCTCCCACTATAGAGAGTAATAACATTTTGTTCAAATGAAAATCGAACTGCTCTTTGATAAAATGCTGACATCTAAATATAAGTGGGATTTTCTCATCCAAAACAGCTTATCAAATTCCAAAGAAGGGAATATACAACTAAGAACACTAGGTCATGATTATTGTAATATAATTTGCAAAATATTTCTCTAATTTCAAATGACTAAGATAAGTAGAGTGGCAGCTTAAAATTGATCTCCGTTAGGATTTCATTTCTCCGAGAATATTTTGAACACTTAATTTGGTTCGGTAATCACCTGTAGGCCTACATTAAGAGAATCATTTGCATTAGTGGATGTATAGGATAAGGCAGAGTGGAGTGCATTCGGGGATATAATTGCATGCTTTGGACCATAATAAGTAATATATGGATAAACGGGCCACTGTGAGCACGGGCGCTTTAGCGCGAGTTCTCACAGTGCCCCGCTTATCCATATATTACTTTATTAATGCGTCCAAGCATGCAATTATATCCCCGAATTGCACTCCACTCATGCTGATCGTGTCTAAACCAACAGAGCATTATTATACACCATCAAAACATAAATACAATATTAATAACTCTTTTCTGATATATTTTGGGTGACTTTTAAAAAATTAAAACTAGAATCTCGTATTCTACGAACTTTTCACAACACTGGGTTGACTAACTTAAAGCCAAGCTTTATAGATAGGGTGAAAATTTACAATAGCTTATTGATTGAACTTCGAGGATTACCAGTCAATAATAGGTTAGCTTTTTAATATAATTGGCTGTGATTACAATGGAACGTAACGATTACGCATTAGTCAATACTTACCGATCGGATTGTGGATGCTGATAATTTTCATTAAAGTTCGTGATGATCGCATCTATTTGTATAGGTCAAATCGGGGTTATTAACACGCAGATTTTAAAATAGACAATTGTAGGACCTACTGCCGGTAAAGTTTGCTGTTTTTAACACCGGTTCGAAATCATATTTCTATTTTAAGGTATAGAATCTGTAGTGAGTGTCAATCTGATTCTTTCCCCGTTCGTATAGCCACATAACCTGGGAGGTTGTGGTAATGAACGTTCTGGCCTGCGGTATTGATGTTTTTACCGTACCGTGGCAAGTGAACTGTTCAAGCGCTTTTCAATGAGGGGGAAGTCAATGATGCGTGCTGGCGTGCATTATTAAATTTCTATGTTAATAATGCAGTTTGATGAATGCACCCAGCCCCCCTGATAATGCACGCATGCATATTCAAATTCGGGTCAAATGCACGCATGCATATTTAAATTTGAGTATGTGGCATTCGCGAATATAATTTCCCGCGAAAACAAAGAAAAACCCTCAAAAATAATGCCTAGTGGTTTATTGTAAATGAATTTAATGCTGAATTCAAAGATTTTAGTGTATGAGTAAACTGCACATGAGACACTAATATCTTCTTTTATTAAAGGCCAGCTCAGAGATTTCGAAAAATATGATTCTTTTGAGTAGAAATTAAAATAGTTGATCTAGCACTATTAAAAGATATAACCTAAATGTTCAATCCAAAGTTAGAGATGAATCGGATTTTCCGTTTTCACGCAGTACACAATTTATGGCCAGTATAACAGTGCCATAGGATACCGTGTATAACAAACCTTCCGGATCCGGAATTTTTATATAATAAAGTGTGATTTTCTTTATGAAGGACTTCGAGTGAGCTTAGTTATTTTCACACAATGATTAGTATAGGACAAGCATTGTGTTCATGCAAAAAAACACGATTTGTTTGAAAATTGAGGCCGACCTCATCGGGAAAATTCTGAGTAAGCATGTATATCTGCAATTTAACATTTAAGTTTTGGCCAATCGGGAAAGTAATACTACCTTTCCATTTTCAATGATGTGCACGATCTGGGCCAATTGAAATCTCAATTCAGTAAATTTCCCAGCATATATGAATATCAGTCATAAAAATGTACCCGTTTTGGGAGCTTGGCTATGTGTATGTACAAAGGATCACAAAGGCGTAAATTACAACAGTTAACGTGACGTGATATACTAAAATACACAAGTGAGTATACAGGGTTCCCAAAAGATAAGATCCCCCCTAAAATTCGAGCACATTTCGTTGCATAACTTCGTTTAGGAACTGGATGTTGGGAAATTTTAAAAAGTTTAAAAAAAAAAAAAAAAATTTGGCTTTTCAAAAAACACCTGTGAATCAACACACACTCCATTTCCAAAAATGATGCTGTCTAGAAAAAGTGGCATTTTACCAGATTCAAAGGTCTAAAGTAGAAATTATCATTTTACAACAACAAGTTCCATTCCATTATTCATTGCGATCTGGGGTAGTACGCATGGGCAAACAAATAAAACAACCAAATAGTCGAGAGATATGTCCAAGTTATGTCTTGACCGTAAAGTTGAGTACATACACAATTTTTTTGTGAACGAAAAGGATAGATACGGGTGTGTAAAATAAGAATCTGGCCGGGTGGCCACCTGGGCATCCTGGGGGTTTGAGGAATCCAAGATGGTGTCGCCATAAGTGATAATTATCTATTGACCCTATATTATCAACCTATGGGAATTAAAAAATATACTACAGGACCAATGAACAAGTGCCATGCATTTGTAACAGGAGTCATACTTCAAAATCAAAATGAGCCAAATCTATTAATTTTAAAATATGCCATATAACAGAAATCCTGCGATAAAAAAATCAATAGAAAGTACTTAGATTATGTTGTAGACACAAATGATGTGTATTTCTGATACTTTGAAAGTTGTAACATGACGTCAATCAATATGGCAGCACAAAAAGGGAATATCTTCAAAAAATACTTGACACAAATTCTAAATTACCTTCAGTATAAATTATGTTCAATGAAACAATTAGAAGGGACTTATGATCATAACCAAGTGTACTAGGTAATCCCGTAATTAAAATGTGTAAAATTATAAATTGAGTGCAATGATATGTTAAAAAATGTAATTCTTATGTATTTGACAACTTTGCACCATATTAGTTTTATTCCATTTTTGTGCATTAAACAAATTGAAATGTATGTGACATTGGCTAGGATCAAAGGTACATTCTAATGTCATAGACACGTGATTTCGATTTGAGGCTGTAATACTGATAAAATTTGTGTCAAGTAGTATTTTTGAAGATGTTCCGTTTTGGCTGCCATATGGATTGACGTCATGAACCAATTTTAAAAGTACAAGAAATACATTTATTGTGGTTAAACAACATTAACCGAAAGTACTTCAGGTCTATTTTTTATCGCAGGTATGCCGTTTAGGGCATTTTTAAAATTATTGGATTGGGTTTCCATTTTGCATTTGGAAGTATGGCTTAATGTTACAAGGGCCATACACTTGTTCATGGATCCTATAGTATATTAGTAACCCATAGTTTGAGAATATAGGGTTGAATAGGAAATTATCATTTTATGGCGGACGCCATCTTGGATTTTTTCAAAACGCCCAGGATTGCCCCAGTGGGCCACCTGGCAGATTCGTATCTACACACCTATCTTATTTGTCAGCAAAAAAAATTGCGATATACTCAATCATTTGTACGGTCACATGAACGGTTCTCATCTGACTAAGACAAAATATGCAGGAAAATAAAGAATGCGATGTACCTTTACATTAATCCAGTATCAAATAGTCATTGTTCTTGTTATTTGACTCTTTTATTAAGCTTAATTGTTTGGTAATCAGGGTGAGACCAATAGTTCAAGTTTCCTCATCTGTGCTGGTTACCAATTGCTGATGTTATGTTGATGGAATGTGGTTCCATGCTCGCTCGATAATTCCACCACGTGGAGCCAGTATAAGCGTTCTCCTTTGTGTCGATCTGTTTCACATTCGACTGGTGTTGCTTACGCCAAATCTCATCTCAATGTTGTTTGTCGCGCATATTTGTTTGTTGGTATCGGTTTGGCTATGCATATGTTTAAGCCTCATTACTGCAGACCACAATGAATATAAAGAAAGAAAAGGAAAGTAAATCGTGTACAATTGATAATTTCTGATTTTAGAATCTTTGAATACGGCGGTAAAGTGCCACTTTTCTGAAATTCATTTTAGGAAAAAGGGAGTGGTGTTGATGCCTAAAGTGTCTAAGCAATGACCTTTGTGGCAGAGCCAAATGTTTCATCTCTTTTCAAAACTTTTGAAAATTTTCCAATCACACCAGTTCTAAGTGAAGTTATGCAAAACAAATGTCCTCGAATTTTAGGTTTAGGGGGGAACTTATTTTTTTGGGAACCCCCTTATATAAAGTATTCTTGCATGGTGCTATTTTTGTTCACAATATGAAATATTTGAATAAATGTTCCTATATATTTGATCGAGCCAAATTATAATCAATATAATATTTTTATGATCCACCCGAAAATATTTGATATTTGCGGGGAAATTTGTAGAAATAACTTAAAGGTGGGTGGCACGATCGACAACCTTGATCGGATCACCAAACCTTTTAAAGTGAAGAAGAAACAAGTCAGGAGAGTCCCCTAAGTCTTTTTTGTCAAATAAATTAAATATGGAAGAAAACAATAGTGTTGAAGACATGTGAATCGCCACTCAATTACGTGCGTGGTTGCGAGAGTACATGTTACGGACGTATGTGTCCTTGCGGACAGTACTCATTAATTCAATGTCCATTTTGTGCAACATAAATTACAATATTATTTACATTACAATATAATTATTAATGATGAGAGACATGAAGCATTAAAATAACATGCAGGGATTTGACTAAGTAATAAGCCAACAACGGCCTGTTAAACCCACGGTACATGTTATTGAGTATCTTGTCTATTAGTATTTTGATGATACTATATTTTAAACAATTCTTGCTTTTTTTTTTTTACCATTGAAGGATATTAGCCAATATTGGACACCACCGTATCAAAATTTTTCACAAAATCCAACTTTGTAAAATTAGAATCGCTAAATCAGAAGATTTAGATGTTCTTGATATATATTGACTCTGCAAGTGTGATTGAAAGCTAAAGCATTCAGGGAGTTGTATTACAAAGTTTGTAAAAAAAGAAACCACGTCTTAAATTTATAAATCAGACCCTTTCAATCATTATATTCCTAAACAAAAGGAGTTGATGAACATCGTAGTCACCAATTTCCCACTAAGCTGAAAGAACGTTTTAGCAGGACGTGGATGTTCTCTTTATTAACTTTACCAGCTCTTCCTAAGCTGTTAAGTATAATTAATGTGAAGAAGAATTATACAAATAAAGTACAGATTCAGGAATAAAAAGCCTAACTTTTGCTGATATACCAATACTTCCTGAACATTTTTGCACAAAATTATGTGCTTTTTCAAAGGAGTTTGGTCGATTACAATACCAAGAAATTTCACTGAATCAACTTTATTTTAATATTATCTATCCTAAGCATAAAGATATAGTTTTATTTAAATTTAATGATAGTTTATAAAAAAATATCCATCATTCCTGTCAATTTTTGAGTAAAATGTATCAACTGCATAAACTTTTATGATTTTTGCAATTTTGACAAAATCGACTAGACACTGTACAAATAACCTTTGTGGCTCGTATTCGAAAAAGAATAAACAATCGTTCATTTTTGAAGTAGTGAGGCGAATAAGTAAGAATTCATTCAAATTATTAAAAAAAGTTATTTTTTTTCAAAGTAATATAGATATATTAGTTTGTTAGCACAGATTGATCGTTATAAATTTCTTTTGGTATAATCTGACAAAATGACAAATTTTGGTTGAATGTGTGGGACCCAATGGACAATGTCATCCCCCACTTTTACCCATCAAAATTGAGATTTGTAAAGATATATTTCTCCCGGGGTATTTCTTCTCATTATCCCAGGAAAAATTGAAGGCCCAGATAATGTTTCCTTTTGATGTTATGAACAAAAAACGTCCTCAAATGTGGTTGATTACACTCACACACACACAAAATCATAGTTCACCGTTCAACTCCAAATTTGTATAGAGGGGTTTTTGTGATGTTTCCACGAGAGGGAAAACTATATAGAATATCAGACCATGATTGGGTCATCGAGAGATTTCAAATAACAGGTGTCACGGAAAATGTGAAAATTCTGATTTTGGCACTGGTGTAAAACTTTATACAAGTAATATCCCCATCTGTAAGGATTAAGCTGAGAACTGTTTCTTTTGTACAAAAACTGAAATTTCTAATTTCGTATAGGAGCAAATACGAAATTCAGCCTGTTTTTTATTGAAATATAGGCATATATAAATCACATTTTGTTTTCATTTTAAGTTATTTCTGTAACCAAATAAAAGGTAGGGAATCTATTGAACGTCTAATCTATATGAAATCAATACATGTCACAGAAAATATGGATGACTTGAAATCTCTCGTTGCACCTTTAATTGAGTCTGCCTTTGACCCCATTGCAACATGGCCTCTCTATTATGAGGGTAAACTTCTGGATGGAAGAAACCCCCCTGTATCTGTTCTTGGTTGGGAATGGTCTTTCTCCATTCATCACATTAGAGTGGATACGGCATAGGAGTGGATACTGACGTCTCAGTTTGGGCCACTGACAAGAACGCACTTATCAAACAATTTCATCAGTTGAAGTAGCTAATGTGCAGAACATTGATTGACTTTGAAATGTCGCATTTGTTTTATTTGATATCAGCTTCAAGTTGCTGACTTTACTTACGCTTGTGCTGTCTTGTTATCAATGTAATAGTAATTAATGTTCGAAGATCGACGTGCATATCTTAATGCAGTAGCAATAGAGTAAGAAATTCCTGTGGTTTTTTGTAAACATTAAATACAGAAATTTATTGAGACCTAGTTACATTGTGTATGTAAAGGCCACCCTATTCATAGCACAACTACATGTAATGTAGCAAAATATCACTACAGAAATGATTTGCACACAGTATATTGAGGGACGCCTTTCTACTTATAATTTCAATGAGAAGTGTTATTATATAATATTTTTAACTTGTGTCATTAGTTCGAGCTGAAGTTCAAGTGAAACCAAAAATGTTTAGCGCCCCTTTCGCTTCAGTTTTTGGAGGACGCTTATTTTTTTTTTTTTGGTAAATATTTCAGTATCTTGTTTCCTTTTTGAGGACGCTTGAATTTCATGTTTTTTTTTAAGTATGAGCTATAACTGTTTTATTATATAGTATTTTTATCTTGTATAATGTGTTATTAGTTCGAGCTGAAGTTCGAGTTGAGATATTTTCTACGGGTTTGATTTTATACAGGAAGTACTTTTAAACAAGTTTTGTGATCATTAGAGGGGTCTATACCTGATACAACATAAGAAACGGTCTCCTCCTTTTTTAGGCATGCAGTGCCGCTGCCCCAATGTATGCTAAATATATTGTAAAATAGACCATTTAAACTTATTTTTGATAAAAATAAAAAGCCCAGCTATAACAGACCATTTATTTTTTCTTTTCTTTAAATTAAACCTTTAATTTTCTACAAATTACCAGCGTTTGACGAAATAACAGTAACATGGATTAGTCCGTGACATTTAGCTTGCCTTCTATTGGCTGAAACACTCATTGTCGGTTTTGTTTGAAGTTTATACCTATGATTAAACAAGTGTTTTGATTGAATTTATTTCTACAGTACACTGTAGAAAAAATCGCCAATTTTACATTATTTTCCTGGCAATTCTGTCAATAGGCCTAAATTCCTGTAAGATTTACAGTATACTGTAAAAATTTAAAATAAAACACAACATAATAGAGAATAAAAGAGCTTAACTTTAGGCCTCTATGCATTCGCTATTATAAAAGGTGCAACGGGAGATTTTAAATAGCAGATGTCCCAAAAATGTGAAAATTCAGATTTTTGCACTGGAGTAAAGCTTTCTATCAAAAAAGGGTCTTTGGGTGACATTGGTTTAGGGTTGGTAAATAGCACAGTATAAAATATTTGTCTACTAATATGCTCATTGGAGCACCATAAGGGACTATTTCTTATACCATTTAACCAGTCTCTGTTTAATTACATCATAATCTATCGAGCTTTTGGTCGCGACAAAAGAATAATGTCGATTTCATAAAAAAATATATATATATATTGAGGATATATTATCGGCTACATTTTACAGCTCTAAATGGACATTAGGAAATAAAATAGCTCAAAGAATATACTTGAACATGGTCATTTACCTTTGACTTAACCGTCAAGAAGATGTTAGTACGTGCTAACTTAAATCATTGGCTTATAGCCACCCCATGTCGAGACCCCGTGCATATTTAAGTTCATGGACAGACACCATAACATTCGGTCACGTTTGCCATAATTCTGCTTTGTTTGTGGATTTTAGTACGTGCCTTACTTATCAGGTTCAACTCATTACGAGCATTCAAGATTTGCATAGTTCACCGTTCAACTCCAAATTTGTATAGAGGGGTTTTTGTATCTGTTTTCCACGAAGGAGGGGAAAACTTATTAGAAGATCAGGAACATGATTGGGTCATCGAGAGATTTCAAAAAACAGGTTGTCACGGAGGAAATGTGAAAATTACGGATTGATGTTGGCACTGGTGTGTAAACTTTATACCAAGTATATCCCATCTGTAAGGATTAGCTGAGAAAACTGTTTCTTTTGCTACAACAAATGAAATTTCTATTTCGTATGGAGCAAATACGAAATTCAGTTTTTTTTTAAATTACATTGAAATATAGGCAATATAAATCACATTTGTTTCATTTTAAGTTTGTCTGTAACCAAATAAAAGGTAGGGAATCTATTGAACGTCTAATCTATATGACATCCAATACAGGTCACAGAAAGAAGAAAAAATATGGATGACCATCGTGAAATCTCTCGTGCACCTGTATTGAGTCTGCCTTTTACCCCATTGCAACATTGGCTCTCTATTATGAGGGTTCAAACTTATGATGGAAAGAAACTTCCCCTCTGTATTGTTCTTGGTTGGAATGGTCTTTCTCCATTCATCACATTAGAGTGGATGACGGCATTAGGAGTGGATACTGACGTCGGCAGTTTTGGGGCCATCTGCAATAACTGCATATCACACAACTTTTGTGCAAAAAAAATTTGTTCCAGTTTTGAAGTAAGTAAAGTAGCTAATGTGCAGAACATTGGATTGACTTTGAAAATGTCGCATTGTTTTATTTGATATCAGCTGCAAGTTGCGACTTTTTACTACGCTGTGCGTCTTATTATCGATTGTAATAGTAATTAATGTTGTCGAAGATCGAACGTGCATATCTAATGCAGTATAGCAATAGAGAAGACATTCCTGTGGTTTTTTGTAAACATTAAATACGAAATTTATTGAGATTGAGACCTCGTACATTGTGTATGTAAAGGCCACCCTTATTAATAGCACAAACACATGTAATGTGTAGCCAAAATATCACTTGCAACAGTATATTGAGGGACGCCTTCTACTTATAATTCAATTGAGAATGTTATTAATATATTTTTAACTTAGTTCGCAGTTCGAGTGAAACCAAAAATGTGTAGCGCCGCTTTCGCTTCACTTTTTGAGGACGCTTATTTTTTATTTTTTGGGGGGTTGTAAGGTTGGAAATATTCAGTTTCTTGTTTCCTTTTTGAGGGACGCGTTGAATTTACATGTTTTTTTAAGTTTAAGAGTATGAGCTATAACTGTTTTATGATATAGTATTTTTATCTTGTATAATGTGTCATTTGTTCGAGTGCAAGTTCGACGTTGAGATATTTTCTCGGATTTGATTTAAAGGAAGTACTTTATAAACAACGTTTGTGTCATAGAGGGGGCTCTATCACCTGAACACATAAGACAACGGTTTCCTCCTTTTTTAGGCATGCAGTGCCGCTGCCCCAATGTATGCTAAATATATGTTAAAATAGACCATTTCACCTGAATTTTTGATAAAAATAAAAGCCCACCTTCCCTCCCCTTCCCACCAAATTTTTTTCTTTTCTTTAATTAAACCTCGAATTTTCTAAAATTACCAGCGTTTGACGAAAAATAAATAACAGTAACATGGATTAGTCCGTGAATTTAGCTTGCCTTCTATTGGCTGAAAAACTATTGTCGGTTTTTGGAAGTTGATACAGATTAAACAAGTGTTTTGATTTTTGAATTTATTTCTCACAGTACACGGTAGAAAAAATCGCCAATTTACAGTATTTTCCTGGCAATTCTGTCAATAAATTCTGTTAAGACTTTACAGTTACTGTGTAAACATTTCAAATAAAAAACACAACAAATACGAGAATTAAAAAGAGCTTAACTTTAGGGCCTCTATATACATTCGCTATTATAAAAGGTGCAACGGGAGATTTTAAATAGGCAGATGTACCAAAAGTGAAAATTCAGATTGTTGCACTGGAAGGGTAAAGCTTTCTATCAAAAAAACGGCGTCTTTGGTACATTGGTTTAGGGTTGGTAAATAGGCACAGTACAAAATATTTGTCTACTAATATGCTCATCGGAGCACCAAAGGGACTATTTCTTACCATTGAACCAGTCTCGTTAATTACATCAGTAATCTATCGAGCTTTGGTTTTCGCGGACAAAAGAAATAAGGTCGATTTTCATAAAAAAATATATATAATTTTGGAGGAATATATCGGTTAACATTTTTACAGCTCTCTAAATGGACATTAGGAAAATTAAGAATAGATCAAAGAATATACTTGAACATGGTCTTACTTGACTTAACCGTCAAGAAGATGTTAGTACGTGCTAACTAAATCATTGGCTTATAGCCAGGCCCATGTCGAACCCCGTGGCATATTTAAGTAATGGACAGACACCATAACATTCGGTCACGTTTGCCCTCAATTCTGCTTGTTGTGGAGTTTAGTACGTGCCTTACTTATCAGGTTCAACTCATTACGGAGCATTCAAGACGTGTCTTCAAGCATGGCAACTTGGTTCAATTAAGCGACCTGTTGCATAATGGCCCCCTTCAACCCAATTTTCAATCACCCCCACACACACATCCACATCACAACTCTCACAACTCGAGGTATGTAGCTAACTTACATTACACTGTTTTTTTTGTTTGGTTGTTGATTTTTTTCTTGTTTTTGAAAAGGTTTTTTGGTTTTTTTTTTGTGTTATTTGTTATTGTATTTTCTCGAAATTGGCGACCGCGAGAGTTTAATACGCTCCAAAGTCTCGGCCATCATCCTGTATGATCTCAACATAGCATTAGGGGAATTCCATTTTCTTTCACAATAAACAAAGTACTTTTTCCCGTGAGAAATATTTTTCTCAAGTAAAGGTGAGAAATAAAATACTATTTTAATCACAAATGGAAGAGGATATAAAACAATATCATGATAAGATCTTTGCCACAGCACAAATTGTAGTTTAACTGTTGAATAGTTTAATTATTGAGATACTGTTTTAGTATGATGAATCTTACAAGGCCCTTTCACAACCTTAGGCATTTAAATGCGTTTTCATGAGTTGTTATGTTGTGACATGTTTTACCGGTTTTAACCTGGTTTTAACCACTTTACCGGGCAGGATAGGTTTTGACCGTCTCAGAAATCAACCCTAAGTTAACATAAATTGTTTAGTTTAGTAATACCGTTACTTGTTGGTGGGAGAGTAGCGACAGAGCGGGATGATAAAGCCGAGGAGCCAAGCTTCACTATTTGACAGCTTTGAACTTCACAATCGTGTAAGCGCATTAGATTGGCAGTTATTTCGCAGTAAATTGAATTGAGAAACCACAGGTTTAATTCTAAAAAACGTCCTCATGGCACAAAAGAGTAATACACCGTGTCTCAAAACAAGGTTACCATGTCATGTAGGAAAAACAGCATCACTTTAATGGGCAGGAATTAATTATATTTTTTCTCCATATTTCTGGCAATTGCCTGTTTTCATCACACACACAACTTAAAATCGCCTCCAACGTTCTGGTCGCCATTTTTTCATGGCCTATTTTGTTCAACCAATTAGGTCACTTCCTACTCTCCCTCCTTATTCTGAGGTTAGAATATGGGATACTCATCTGGCACAAAGCTTTCTCATCTGAATTTGGCTCTTCTTAATTAATTTCTTTTCTCGCATGGTATCACTTAGCCAGTTTGAAAAAAACGTGATCCAAGAAAACTGACGGCAGGTTAATGCAAACTGGACCTTAAACTATTTTGTTTAATGTAATTTATTGTTTCTGAGATCAATTAAAACAGTTGGATATTAGATACACGATACACTATTTTCAAAAAACGTGGTTTCAACCGTGGAATATTCCCAAAATACCAGTCTTACATATCTCATTTGCACCTGTTTTGAAATTACGGGGATAATTATATTTTAAATTGGTTCAGATCACTCCGACTAGAACTGTAGTGTGTTACAAGGCTTACAACGATCCAAACATTTTAGGCTCCATTTGGATAACAAATTTATGGTTCAGTCATTTTTAATCATCCGTTGCCCAAAATGTTGGGATAATTTTTTTCAGACCCTGGACCCAATCTTAACACGTTTTTCTATTTGTTACGCCTGTCACAAATTAAATTCACTTTAGGGATTTTGATTGACTGAAAATAGGTTTCTTTGAGTGCTCTTATGAACTGTCCTGAGTACACGCATTGCCAGTTTGTTTTATTACTCAAGCAGAGCATAGTTTTTCCTTTTATTATAGGCAGTCTCCATGTGTCAATTCACATAACTACCAGCCGATTGTGTTTGGGTATCATA